>JAOTQR010000086.1:14235465-14246059 GCA_025774065.1 Solanum ossicruentum | reverse complement strand
TTGCAGGGAAGCAGAGGAGCATTCAGAGATTGAAACAAGATTGTCTAGCTTTATATTTCTTTTGGTGTAAGCAGATACTGGTAGACAATGATGCTACAACTAGCATAAGTACAGATTGGCTGTAAAGGTGTTTTGGGGGGTCTTTGTATCCACTAACTTTTTGTGGGACATTTCTCTCACTTGTGAAATGTCCATGTGAATATATATAGAAGTAACTGTTACCTTTCTCAAAAAAAAAAATAACAATTCAATAATATTCTTCTCCAATATCTCTCACACATACAATCCTTGATTTCTCTCAATAATTGTGGAGATTTCTACATGGTATCAGAACATTAAGCTCTTCCATTGTTTAAGCATTGAATCTCAAATAATCTTGTTAGAATAGGAATAGGAATGTATAGTCCTATTTAGAATTGGAATAGGAATAGTATGTTGTTTCCTACTTGGACTTGGATCAGGTTGTAGTATCTATAAATAGGGTCTTTATGTAGTAATATAGATACACGATTCAATAATATTTTATCCCTATATATTTCTCAGATGGTATCAGAGCGTATGTGAGAAAAAGAAAAAAAAAACACATGTTCCGATGGTTTTCACTGTTTTGGTGGTTGTCTTATGTCACCTTCATTTCCGTTGATGTTGTGCAAAAACCAACACCATCACTAGGCTTAGGAAGCCCGCGCGACCACAACCTAACAAGAATCCACCAGAAACTCTCCCTCATGCGCCGCTGGAAGTGACTGTTTTCCGACGAGATCTACATCACGCGCCGGAGCACGAGGGTTCGGCCAATCATTCCGACCAAACCCCAGCCTTTTTTCCATATTGGATCATCGGAATTAGGGTTCTGGCAACTTTTTCAATGTCCTGGACAATTTTCTCGCCATCTTTTTTGATGATTTTTCCCTCAGTGAGGTTGCCTCTGCATTCCGAGGCAGACCACATATATTATTTTATTATTTGACTAGTTTCTGGTGGACAAATCTGATTTCTGGTGACTACTAAAGTTTGACCTTAAAAGATTTCCTTTGGAATCGATATGTGTGGCTCCAAAAGTACAAGAATAGGACGTTCTAATCCCATGATCACTTCAGAACCATTAATGGATAGTTCCAACTACTTAGCATGAGCTTCCTCGGTTGAATTATGGTGCAAAGGTCAAGGTGCTCACGACTACTTAACAACCAATGTTTGTTTGGTAGATGAAAAAAAAACACTACTGGGAATCTATAATAGCCAAAGCACAATGAGAGAAGGTTGATGCTCAACTGTGTAGTCTCCTATAGTGATCAATTGATTCCAAGTTGATGATGCCCTTGTTTCTTGCCTATTCCAGACATGTTTTCAGTTTGGGAAAAGGTTCGTGCTTCATATACTAATGACATATCTCGATTTTATGGTGTGATATCTCGACTGACCAACTTAAAGAAACATGAATCCGATAAGTCTACATACTCGGGACAAGTGCAGGCAGTCATGTCGGAGTTTGAAACATTGATGCCAGTCACTACGAAGGTGGCAACACAACAAGAGCACAGGTAGACGTCGTTTTTGGTCCTTACACTTGTTGGACTTCCTGCTGATCTTGATTCTATACGTGACCAAATCTTAGCTAGTCCTACCATCCCTACAATAGATGAATTATTCTATCGTTTACTTCGTCTTGCTACGCCTCCCAATCATAAAGTAGTTTCATCACCCACCATTGACTTCTTTATTCTTGCATCGCAAATTATTGATAAACAAACATCTATATGGAGAACCGACGAGGAGGAGGTCGTTCTGGAAGATCATGCTCTAAGTGTAGTTATGATCACAAGTTAGGACACACTCGCGACATACATTATACTTTGCATGGTCCACCCCCAGATATGATCCTATTGTTATAAAGGATACAACGAATCCCATTGAAATCGAGCAAATAAAGTAGCACATGTTGCTCCACCTAACTGATCATCCAATAATGTTCATATTGCTCAGGCCGAATATGATGAGTTCCTTCAGTATCGAGCAAGTAAGCAACTGTCTCCACAAGAAGCATTAGTTCCAGTCTAGTACTCTTGGATCATGGGTTATGGACTCAGGCGCATCTGATCATATTTCGGGTAACAAATCACTTTTTTATGATATTATTTACTCACAATCTCTTCCTGCTACTACTTTAGCCAATGGGATCTAAACAAAACCAAAAGGGATTTGAAAAGCCCAACCCGTACCTTTTGTCACCTTAGATTCTATTCTTTATGTTCCTAGTACTCCTTTTAGTTTGGCATCTGTTAGTCGATTGACGCGGAATTATATTGTGGCATTTATATTTTGTACTTTTTCTTTATGCAGGACCGCAACATGGGACACATGATTGGCACAGGACATGAATCACAAGGCATTTACTATCTTACCTCTTTAAATTCCTTCACAGCATGCTCCGTCACAGATCCTCCAGACCTAATTCATAAACGTTTGGGACATCCTAGTCTATCTAAACTGCAAAAGATGGTGCCTAGTTTGTCTAATTTATCCTCATTACATTGTGTGTCGTGTCAACTTGGGAAACACACTTGTGCTACATTTTCACATAATATTGAGGGTTGTTCCAAGTTTGTTTTTTCTTTAGATCATTCTGATATTTAGGGTTCTAGTCAAGTCAATTCAACTTTAGGATTTCGTTATTTTGTTAGTTTCATTGATGATTATTCAAGATGTACTTGGGTTTTCTTAATAAAAGATTGTTCAGAGTTATTTTCTATATTTAAAAGTTTTTTTGCTGAAATACAAAACCAATTTGGTGTTTCCACACGTACTCTTCATAGTGATAATGTGTTAGAATACATGTCCTTTCAATTTCAAGAGTTTGTGACTCACCAACGCCCGACATCTTGTTCGTACACCCCTCAGCAGAATGGCGTAGCAAAACGGCATAGCAGAACAAAAGAATAGGCATGTTATTGAAACTACTAGCACTCTTCTCATTGAGTCCCATGTTCTGTTGCAGTTGTAGGGCGATGTTGTCCTTGCATCTTGTTATTTAATTAATAGAATGTCCTCATCTTATATTCAGAATCAGGTTCATACTATGTCCTTTGTCACATCACCATTCTATACCTCCTTGTGTCTTGGGAGCACATGCTTTATTCATAACTTAGCTCCAGGAAAAGATATATTAGCCCCTTATGCTCTCAAATGTGTCTTTTTTGGTTACTCTCGTGTATTGTTGTTATTCTCCTGACCTTAATCGATATCTTATATCTGTTGATGTCACATTCTCTGAATCTCAACCTTACTATACATCAACTGATCATCCAAATATCTCTGAGATCTTATCTCTACCTCAGGTCCTACCTATACCGATATTTGAGTAACCTCCAATTGTATTGCCATCTTTAACAAAACCCAACAAACCTCCACCTCTCTTGGCTTATCATTGTCGTCCACGTCCAGCACCAATTCCAAATGATTCATGTCATACGCCAAACCCTGCTCCTACTACGAACTTGCGTTGTCCTAGACAACTAAGTGCACTTCAAAAAGGTATATGGTTCACTCGAAATACTAAACCACATTATACTTTCTTGAGTTATCATCATCTCACATTGTCTTATTATGCTTTCGTATTATCTTTGTCCTCTATTTCCATTCCTAAGACTACATGTAAAGCAGTTTCTCAAGCTTCAGCACAGTAATTCAGGAGTTCGACATGACTCGTAGTGGAGCTGATCACTCTTTATTTTATCGGCATTCTACACCAAATTTATGTATTTATTTGATTGTTTATGTTGATGATATTGTTATCACTGGCAATGATAAAGATGGTATAACTTGTTTGAAGCAACATCGCTTTAAGCATTTTCAGACTAAAGACCTAAGCAGATTAAAGTATTTTCTAGTTATTGAGGTTGCTCAATTTGGATCAGGCATTGTTATTTTTCAACGCAAATATACCTTAGACATTCTTGAGGAGACAAGGATGATGGAATGTAGACCCATTGATACTCTTATGGATCTGAATGTTAAACTGCTTCCAAGATAAAGGGAGCCACTCAGTAATCTTGAAAGGTATAGACGACCAGTGGGAAAGTTAAATTATTTCACAGTGACTAGACCTAAATTTCGTTCCCTGTGAGTGTTGTAAGTCAATTTATCACTTCCCCTTGTGATAGTCATTAGGACGCAGTTGTTCATATTCTGCAATATATAAAGTCAGCGCTCGAAAGAGGACTACTCTTCGAAGATCGAGGCCATGAGCATATCACGAGATATACAGTTGCCGATGGGCAAGATCACCCTCTAATAGACGATCTACATCCGCATATTGTATATTAGTAAGAGGTAATTTGGTGTCGTGGAAGAGCAAGAAACAATGTGATTGCTCGGTCGAGTGCAGAGGCAGAATATCAAGCACTGGCTGCAGCAACTTGCGAGCTTATTTAGGTTAAACAGTTATTGAGGGAGCTAAATTTTAGCGAAGTTAATCACATGGAACTTCTGTGTGATAATCAAGCGGCCCTTCATATTGCATCAAATCCAGTGTTTCATGAAAGAACCATGCACATTGAGATTGATTGTCACTTTGTCAGAGAAAAAATACGCTCAAGAGATATTGTTACAAAGTTTGTGAAGTCAAGTGATCAGCTTGCAAATATCTTCACCAAGTCCCTCACTGGTCCTTGTATTAATTATATCTATAACAAGCTAGGTGTTTATGATTTGTATGCACCAGCTTGAAGGGGAGTATTAGAATAGAAATAGGAATATATAGTCCTATTTAGAATTGGAATAGGAATAGTATGTTGTTTCCTATTTGGACTTGGATTAGGTGGTAGTATCTATAAATAGGGTTTTATGAAGTAATATAGATACACAATTCAATAATATTTTTTCCCCATATTTCTCACAAATCTAATGATGCTCTTCCGTTGTTATTGACTCTCAAATAATCTCATGTCCAACTGAAATGGCTCCCTCTACTAATATTTTGTCCACTTCTTCCCTTCACCAAATCATTGCCTCTTGTTCCGTTAAACTTAAAATCAAATAACTATCTCGTCAGGAGGACAGAAATGATGAAGTTGATCAGGTGATGAGATAACTTATCTCATCAAGGCTAATGAACCAACTGTGAGTAGTCGTTCCATCGGAAAGGTTGCTGAGAAAGTTGTAGCTACAAATGCTGAGAAAGATGCAAAACATAGTGGCAGTATTGATGATTGGGAGGAGAAAGATGTACTGCTAAGGAGTTGGATCTCAGGCCCCTTGACAGAAAAAAGCCTGATTATGGATTGCTCAACGGCCAAGGAGATGGAGGAATGCTTGGAAAAAGCCTATCTTCAAGCAACAAAAAATAAGAAATCCCAGCTTAAACAATAGCTGCAAAGTGCTAGGCTAGGAACCAAGAAGATTGATGAATATATTAAGGAATTCAAAGGCATATGTGATGGCCTTGCAGCTATTCACAAGCCTTTGGATGACGATAGCAAAGTAATCAACTTGGCTAGAGATTTAGATCTCAAGTACAAGTTTTTTAGGATTTTCATACTAGGTAAGGCACCATATCCCACTCTGAAACAATTTGTTAATGCTCTCAGGAGTTTTGATATGTGAGGGGATGAAGAAGAAGGCCACAATAGAATCATACCATGGCATTCTCTTCCCAAAGGGGCAAGGGAAGAGGAAACTACCCTCAGAGAAAGATGAAAAAACAACTTCAACTCCAGAGGACGAGATTTCAAGCCTGCTGGACAAGGATCAAACACACAGAATAGACAAAGCTTCCAAAGTGGAAATAAGGAGGGGAACACTATTGAGTCATGTCAAATTTGTGATAGGAATAACCATACTACTTTTAAGCGCTTTTACAAGTGGGACTACTCTTATCAATCTACAGATGAACCACCACAAGTTTTCACTGCTGTCAATCCATAAAATACATCATCTACAGATGACACCTTGTACGTGGACTCAGGAGCCAGTAGTCATATGATCAATAACTTAGGTATTTTATCTAATCTTAAATACTACAAAGGATCTGATAAAATCATTGTCGGAAATGGATCATAATTAGGCATAAAACAATTTGAGAATACAACTAGATCAGGTCTAAAATTACAAGAGGTCCTCATAGTTCCGAAGATTACTACTAATCTACTCTCAGTTAGTAAAGTTGCAAAGGATAATTGTTGCACTCTAGAATTTGATTAAACTAATTTTGTTGTAAAGGACAAGAAGACAAGGACACTACTAGCCAAGGGATCTAAGAGAAGTAGACTCTATGCTTTTTGTCAGTAGGCAACAGTTGTAAACCTCCATTTGGCTTGAGGAATAAAATTGAGAAGGAACCTTTACTGAAGATACATTGTGACTTGTCAGGACCTGCTCATGTTGAATCCTCTCAACATATGAGATATATGTAGTGTTTTTTGATGATCACACAAGGTATAATTGGCTTTATCCACTGAAAAAGAAGTCTGAATTTTGTGAAGTATTGGTCAAATTTCAAAAAATGGTGACAAAGCAATTTTCCAAAGAAATTAAGATATTCCAGTGTGATGGAGGTGGTGAATTCATCAAAACAGACTTCATTAAACATCTAAACATCGTGGTATCATCAGGAACATTTCATGTCCTAACACACCTGAACAAAATGGAGTTTCAAAAAGAAGGCATAGGCATATTGTTGAGACTGGTTAACACTTCTACTCCATGCTAATCTTCCTTTGTTTCTATGAGTTGAGGCTTTTATCACTACAGTGTTTCTCATTAATAGACTGACCTCCTCAGTCTTAAAAGATGGACTCCATTTCTTAGGTTATATGGTGAATAACCTGATAACAACTCATTAAAGGTGTTTGGTTGTAGGTGTTTCCCATATATCAAGGGTAGTACCAACTTCAGTCCAAAGATCTACCCTTGTGTTCATATGATACAGCAACTTGCACAAAGGTTACAGATGTTATCATCCTTCATCAAGGAGAGTGTATGTGCCAACATGTTGCTTTTGATGAAAACACATTACCTTTTGTGCCTCCAAATCAAACTCAGACTAACATTGATGCCTCACCTCATCTAGCTATTCATTGAAATTTTCTCAAAATTGCAAGAATATGATGATACTAATAGAGGGGAAGTGTTGCCTACTGTGTCAACACAGGCTGTTAGTGATACACAAGTTGCTGGTGATAATGTTACCGAACATATAACAATACTCATGCCTATTGATGATGATAGTGATGTTGACCTCTCAGATATACATTCAGATAGTGATGATAAGGACCAGATTGAATGCGCAAGCTCAGATAATGGTTGTAAGGACCAAGTTGAAGGTGCAGGTTCAGATAGTGGTGGTCCATCCAATCCACAGGGGATACATTTAGAAGTTGATCTCTCTGGATGGAATATGACTGAGAACCAGTAATCTGGAGATACTACACTACAACCAGCTGCCTCAGTTGATACACCTCCTGCACCACAAGGGCATCACATGATCATCAAACACAAAGCAAGGGAGCTTCACTTATCTCTTGTTGCTAGCAACCCAGAAGAGATTTTGAGAGAACCAAAATCCACCATGAAGCTCTAAAGTCACCATATCGGCTTGCAGCTATGCAGGAAGAAATCAATGCTTTACATAGCAACAAGATATGGACATTAGTGCCTAAATCTGCTGGTATGAATCTAGTTGGCTCAAAATGGTTGTTCAAGACCAAGTTGAAGGCCAATGGAACAGTACAGATACAAAGCAAGACTTGTTGCTGGTGTTTTCACAGGTTGAAGGGATAGACTCTGAAGAAACTTTTAGTGTGGTTAAGGCCTCAATAATTAAGGTGGTTCTATCAATTGATGTTAGCTCTAAGTGGGAATCAGGCAGCTGGATGTCAAAAATGCATTCTTACATGGTCTCTTGCAAGAAGAAGTATACATGAGTCAACCTCCTGGATTTATCGACTCTAGGTAGCCTCACTATGTTTGTTTAAAGAAGGCATTTTATGGCCTCAAATAGGCACCAAGATCCTGGTTTTATAGGTTTAGCATGCATCATCTACACCTTGGTTTCACTTATAGTAAGGTGGATCCCTCATTGTTCACATTGCAAACTTACAAAGGTACCATATTCCTCTTGCTATATCTACATGACGTTACAATAACAGGAAGTAATCAATCACATGTCTCAGAGTTGATTTTACAACTTGAAAGAGAATTTTCTATGAAAGATCTTGGTCCTCCACATTTCTTTCTGGGAGTGGAGGTCAACTTTTCACACGAGGAATTCATTTGAGTCAAAGTAAGTGTGTTGCTGAATTACTTGACAAGACTAACATGACATTGGCAAGAGTTGTAGCTACCCCTTTAGCACAAAAACATGGTTTACATGAAGCTGTGGGAAGTCTTGTAGAAGCCGCCTTCTACAAAATGATGGTAGGTAGTCTCCAGTATTTGACACTCACAAGGCTTGATATCACTCATGTAGTGAATCTGGCTAGTCAGTTTATGCAATGTCCTAATATTAAACACCTTCAAGGAGTCAAAAGGATTCTCAGATACATCAAAGGTACTCTACACTTTGGACTCGGACCTATCCCACAATCACCTTGTAGATTGTATGGATATTAAGATGTTGATTGGGGAGGATGCACTACCAATAGGAGATCCACTACAGGCTATAGCATCTACCTAGGTGCAAATTGTGTTTCTTGGACTTCCAAGAAACAGACCACAGTAGCAAGATCAAGTGCTAAAGTTAAGTATATAGCACTAGCTTCCACTGCAGCAGAGATGACACGGATCATCTACCTACTTCATGATCTTGGATTATACCTCAAAAGCCAGTTCCAACACTGTATTGTAGTAATTTGAGTGCTTTGTACATGACAGTCAATCTAGTTATGCACGCTTGAACCAAACATGTAGCCATGGACCACCATTTTGTTCAAGAAAAGGCCGTCAGAGGTCAGCTTCTTACATAATTTATGAGATCTAAGAATCAGCTAGCTGATATTCATACAAAGGCATTGTCAAAAGAAAGTCTTTGCTGGAGTTAGAAGCAAGCTAGGAGTAAATGTTCCACCACTCACTAGCTTGAGGGGAAGTATTGAAGATAAGGATCAAGCTGGCTGAAGATACGGATCGAGTTGACCAACATGGTAAAACTATGTTAGCAGTTAAAGAGTTAAGAGTCAGACTAGGACTAGACTATGTAATTGTATTTGTAATATAACTCTAGTGTTGGTAATATAGCAAAACTCCAAGTGTAGTTAGCCTAGGACTCTTATCAACTTCTATATGAGGAGCATGTAATCAATAGTTTTTTATCATCAATACAACCCTTGACTTCTCTCTATAGTTGTTGAGATTTCTACAAAAAGTTGAAAGGTCACAGAACCAGATGAACAGATGCATAATCAATGTTGATTGAGACCACTGAAATCGTTAGCTTTTCAATTGCAATTGAAAGTCAGTCAGCAATATTACCTCTGAAAATAAGTGGAGCTGCCAGTCTCCAATGTCACTATGTGATCCTGATGCCAATATAGAATCACCATGAATATCCAAGACTCTACTACCCAAAGTAAGACTTTTTCCACCTTCATCAGCAACATAAAAAAACAAGTGTGCGTTGTTTGACGTTTCTTCATCAGGAAGAGATCTGTGAAGAAATTGGAATGTCAATTGTTTAAGGGAAAAAAACATGAGACAGTCGAGACACAATTCCATGTACTTCCATTAGATTTCAGTTGGAAATACAGTTTTTCATAAAAGAACTATCATTCATGTTATTAGTGGTCATAACACTAAAACTAACTAGCAAAGTAAATGCAGTAGAGACCGCAATACTCTAATTAAGGTTATAATGACCATCTGTGAAAAAATAACCAACAGCCACAATCACTGATCCCACTTCTTTAAAGATTCGATTCCGCAAACAAATTTTCAAGAGTCCAGGCACACCAATCTCATCCAGTAATTTTACCACACATTTTTCTAAGGTGCACTTTAAGTTACTCATGAACCTTATTATTCAACTAGGAATTATCTTAGATATTGTCGATTAGCATGATTCTAGGAGATTTTATTCACTAGCCTAATTGTAGGAGAAGATTTTATTTTATTATTTAGCTGTAATTCACTGCCCTTCCTGTTTTAGTAGCCGTAATTCACTATCTTTCCAATCTTAGTCGTAGGATCCTTTGTATAAATGATCTTGTTTTATGGGACGTAAAAGTATACAGAAATATAAAGAATCTTTCTCTTCTTGACCAAAATATATCATATATATCTTTCAAGAAATTCTTTCTTCCTTTTTTTGGTGGGGGCTTAGATAAAGTGAATGTATTAGAATCAGAACCAAGATGGCACTCTGTGGAGTACAAACTACCTGAACCTTACAATTTGTCCACTATATCCTCATGTTTTCCAAAATATTTGGGAAGTGATTCACATTTGCCACGTAGATAACCCATGGAAGTTATTCACATTTTCTACGTTATAGCCCCTACACCAAAAGTACAATTTCTTTTTTTGAACATTAAGATAAACCTAAATCAAAAGTATAAATTACGTGAACATTAATTCTTTATAAAGGAAATATGATATATCC
>JAOTQR010000086.1:14206123-14224645 GCA_025774065.1 Solanum ossicruentum | reverse complement strand
AGTTAGTGTCAATTTGTCCAACCCATGTCATATTTCATTTGAATTGTACTAGTAGTGTAAGATGTGGGGTGTTACAACCATCTAGACAGTAGAGATAGAGACTTCATAGATTAGACAGCGATTAGTGATTTCGATATTGTCTTTTAGCTAGTTTCTTTCATACTAATCTTGTGATTGGATTAGATTGATTAGTTGGCCATATGGTCTTTATATATTGAGTTAGATAGTGATGTTTCTCCATTCTAAGGCGATTTCTCGATTGTTAAGCCTTTCGTTGATTGAGTGAATGATTGGACTAGTGATTAGGCCAAGTGATTCACTTGGGGACTAACAATGGTGTCAGAGTGGCGGCTACGCAAGGATATCCTCCCGGACGTGACAATTTCTCAATATTCACATGTTTCATCTTTTGAGCGAGGATGACGTTGGCGTTCTTTTAATCAATCTCAACATCCATGTCTTACAGAGGATATCATGAGTATTAAGATCACTTTGTGAGAAAATGCCGCAGGCACGGTGATGCATAATAACATGTTCAGGTTCAATCATCCAAGACATAGAGGTTGATATGGTTCACGCTGAAGTTGATGGGCTACACAGATTGGCAAAGTTGATGGTCGAAGAATTGTTTAAACTAGGGTGATCGTGTTCATGACTATATTTTGATTTGCCAAGTATAAAAAAAAAATACATATCTATTATCTACATGTTTGAAATAAAATTTATGAGCTCTATTTACTCCAAATAAGATGATTAAGCATATCATCGAGCATTTTGATTACATAATTTTATTTAATGATTATTTTGAATAATAATCACATTTAGAAAATAAAAAAGAGAGAAGCGAAAGAATTGAAAAAAGAAACTTTTTTCTCAAAGAAAGAAGAGTTTGTCACGTAACCAGTGAAGCAATTATACCCGATATATATTATCAATAATCATATATTAGTCATTTTCCTCTTCCTTGTTCATCTCTTCTAATTTGGGTGTGAATTTATAACTACAATTATTTTTGTAAAAATATATAGTGTAAATTGTAAGACTGAATTTTTTTTAGTATAACAACTAATTCTGAACTGATTAGTTGATGGCATAAAACAATTGCAAGTATAATCACTTGCATGTGTGTAAAATTTTAACAAGACATTATTCCACAAAATGAAAAACTAACATCAAATTGACACCAATAGAACTAGTAATATAGGTGAAGAAAAATTGTATAAATAATTTCTTAATCGAAGAGAAAACATTACATTCAAAAAAATAAAAGTTCAAATTTTAAAAGAGTAAGGATCAAACTCTGATACTATAATGTAAAATAAAGAATATCCTAAGAAATTTATCAAAAATCATTGAGCTCATGCCCCGAAAAAAAGGAAACAAAATAAATGAAAGAGAAAAAAATTAGGATTAGAAGTGTAAAGCCAAAGAACATGATTTTGGCTAGAATGGTATCTACGTATAATCTAAGATGCATTACATGTATTCTTAAGGAATTATAAAACTACTTGTCATCGTACCTATATTCATATTTATTATAAAGTTAAAATATATAATATGCAGCGGATTAACCATTTTTCCTAAACAATGGAAACTTACATTAATCAACCCAATAGATTTTAAATATATTATCATTTTTTTTATTTATTTTGTAACCTTGAGAGGAAATAGTACTACCATTGACCAAATCAAAATTAGAAAGCACACACAAACACACAGAAATAGGAAATTCCAAAATACCTTCACCCCTCTCTCTTTCTTTCTTTTCTTTTTTTTTTCTTTCTTTCTTTCTGTTCAATCCTCCAATGTCAGAGACTGGGATGGAGTAACAATTCATCTTCCATTAAAACATCCTCAGGTTTATCATTTTTCAAATTTCATTGATTCATTCACACATATATAGGTATAATGAATTCATTACACACATATGTATGTGTGTTTTCATGGTTTTGAAGTTGATTCAAGAATCCCTGAACGTTTTCTATTTATAAGGGGTTGAGCTAGTGTTCTTGATTGAGTTTAAAGGAAGAATAAAGGGTCTCCCATTCAAATGCCATTGGTCTTGGAAGAGACCCCAAACTTCAGATTTGAAGCGATCAAGATTGTTAAATTTCTCTTGTGTTGGATCTGATGGTGGAAAAAACACCATTGTGTTGGGATTGTTTAAGGAATCAAGAAAAGGGTAGTGGCATTTTAGGCGGTGCTGGGATTGTGGAGAATTGGAATTGGGTGGCGATTGGAGTTACGGGAGGAAGATGCAGCTGCACTTCTCACCTAGCATGAGAAGTATAACAATATCGAGCAGCAATACCAATGGAGGGTTTGGTGAATTAATGAAGATTAATGTCGCAGCTCGCCACTTCTCCTACAGAACACTCTTTCATACAATACTTATCCTAGCTTTTTTGTTGCCTTTTGTCTTCATTCTCACTGCTCTCGTTACCCTTGAAGGTGTCAACAAGTGCGCTTCATTTGGTACTTAAAATCTCTTTCTCCTGTTTCATTTACACCACTCACCTTGCCTCCTCATCCTCATATATTTTACACCATTGCTGATTCCTTTTTAGTGGATGTTGATGTTTCCCTTTTCTGGTTATTGTTCTGTAGCTTATGTTTTTATATTATTTTTTTTATCAGTTATAATACCGACCCCATCTAGTTTGGGATTGAGGCAAACCCTGTTAATTACTGTTACTTCATCGATAGTGCAGTAGAGCTGTTTTTACTTCTTAGTTTGGATTGTTAATGTCTGAAGCATCATTGTCAATGTTATTGAAGCAGTGTTGATGAATTTGACATCTGCATTGTGTAAAACTGAGTTATTTCTTTCATAGCATAGTCATGTCTTCAACTTGATGGCAAGTACCCTCATAGAAAGGGAATGAGAAGGTACTGATAAATGAGTTGTAACAGCATGTTAATTGTTGGAATATGTAACTTAGTGCTTTCTTGAAGCACAAGGACGTTTGAATCACATCTTCTGATCATGGCTTTCTGTTCTTCTTTGACCTCTTTCAGTGCTATTTTATCTGTTCCATCTCAAAAAAGAAGACCCTTTTCTTTGTTGGATTTTTTGGGATTGGGGACCCTGCCAAAGTACCAGTGTGTATAAGGATCCTGTTTGATTATATTGTTGAATTTGGTTATGATGCTTGTAATAGCTGCTTCTTTTAGTTTCTCAGTTTTATTTCTGACTAGTGTTGAACAACACTTTACTTTTCATTTATTTACTACTTAGCTAAGGTTCTGTCAAACATTAACTTTACTGTGGTTTAATCGATATTCAGATTGTTTAGGCAGACGATTGGGACCAAAGTTTCTTGGACGGACTGATGATTCAAAAGTAAATAAACTTTCTCTATATCATTTATTGCTGCTTTGTTGTGCCATTGTTTTCCAATCTTGTATTAAGCATTTATACATTAATGCAGAATACTTTTATAAATACAAGTGTTTGTCATTCTTTCTGTTACACAGAGACTGGTGAAGGATTTGGTTAAGATCCTCAATCAAGTAAACACTGAGGAAGTACCATCTGTTATGAAGCTCCCAGAGTCTTATGCTCAACTTGTTTCTGAAATGAAAAATAACAAGTACAGTGCAAAAGAATTTGCTTTGATGCTGAAGGGAATGGTACGTGCAAATAACCGTTCTCTCTTTTCTTTGTATATAATTGATTTCTAGATATGTTAACTTGGTCTGTGCATTTTCCTTTATGTCACACTCGCCTACTGTTTCTGAGCATTATCTTCACTATAAGGGCTTCATTGAGTTAATTCCTGCTACCCACTTTGAATTATAGGGAAAATCAGTTAAGAAAAATATGGATGAGGAGTGAAAATGCATGGAGTGGCTCAATATTTGTAGAAAATCCATTCTTGTTACACATGGTCTTGTTGTTTCTTGTGATTGAGGAAAATGATTCATAATGTCATATTCCTTTGCATACTTTACTCTTTGTTTGTTGGACAATGAACTTGTTTTTCACTTGTAGATTTGATATTTAGTATGCCACACAGTAGAGCTTCCTTCAGTGCATGTGTATGCATTGTGATGACGTGTATGTACCTCTTACAACACTTTGCTTCACAATATTTGATTTGCTATTTTGCAGATGGAGAGATCTGAAAGGGAGATTAGGGAATCAAAATTTGCAGAGCTGATGAATAAACACTTTGCAGCAAGTGCAGTTCCTAAAGGCATTCACTGTCTTTCACTGCGGCTGACTGATGAGTACTCCTCTAATGCTCATGCACGCAGACAATTGCCTTCGCCAGAACTGCTCCCTCTGCTTTCCGAGAACTTGTTGCACCATTTTGTATTGTCAACTGATAACATCCTAGCTGCTTCAGTCGTGGTCAATTCTGCTGTGCAGTCATCTCTAAGGCCTGAAAAAGTTGTTTTCCATGTCATCACTGACAAGAAAACATATGCAGGGATGCACTCCTGGTTTGCTCTGAATCCTGTCTCTCCAGCGATTGTGGAAGTTAGAGGTATCCATCAGTTTGACTGGTTAACCAGAGAAAATATTCCAGTGCTTGAAGCAGTTGAGGGTCATTATGGGATTCGGAAATACTACCATGGAAATCATATAACTGGCGCCAATCTCAGTGATACTACTACTCCCCGATCTTTTGCCTCAAAACTGCAAGCTAGAAGCCCAAAGTACATTTCCTTGCTCAACCACATTCGCATATATTTGCCAGAGGTAAAACTTACAACATAATTGCCTTCCCCATTATAGCATTAGATTTATTGGATGAAAATGTAATGTCCAAAAACCTTACAGTTTCTCTCATAAACATGCATATGCTTACTCTATTTGGTGAATGCCAACTGGTTTTGATCTAATAAACCCAGTAAATGATTTATCAGGATCATAGTAGAATCAAATGAAGGCTTAAGAATGAAAGTGGAGTCAAACATTGTATTGTTTAAGCAAGGTGCCAAGGACTTGGTCTTTTGAATGTTCTTTGTTTTATGGATCAATCTTAGCTATGATTCGATCAGTTTGCTAGAAAATGGGATTAGCTAATTTTATCCGACATTTGAGAGTTTCTTGTTAATTTTATTTACAGTTAATATCTGTTCTTTTTATTATTATTATTATTATTATTATTATTATTATTATTATTATTATTATTATTTTTTGAGTAAGTAACATTTGTATTAACATTCAGCACTTAGGTAGTGCTGAACCCCTTTTACAGTAGGTCAAAATACATCAATGAAATTAAAACTCCTAATCCTAGCAAGATTCCAGCACATCTAGCATATTTTGTGCATCTATAGGATAGCTCTTTGTACACCAAAAACACAAAAGCAAAATACAATCTGTTTTAATTTTCTGTACTGTTCTGCTCTTGTCTTCGAAACACCTAATATTTCTTTCCTTCCAAATGGTCCACCAAATGCAAGCTGGGATGGTTCTCTAGTAGCTCCTATTTTTAGCTCCCTTCCCAGCTTCTTCCCAACTAGACAGAGTGTCAACAATCTTACTTGGCATTGTCCATTGTATGCCTCTGAGATTGATGAAAATCTTCCATAGCTGGTCGGTGATTCTGCAATGCAAAAACAAATGTCCCACTGTCTCCGCTGCCTCGCCACATAAGCAACAGTGTGTGACTATGATTTTGTTCCTCTTTTGATTTTTTTGAGTTGGGCTGCTCTTGCTTCAAGACAACTGGCTTTCCTCTCCTTCCAAATAGTCCACCATATGCAAGCTGGAACAATGTGACGCATTCCTTGTGACATGTTCTTCCCCTTATACTCTTCCAGCGGCATATTAGGCCAAAAGTGTCCATAGGCATCACCAAGTAGTTTCAGCTTAATGCTACAAAAAAAGTTGCCAGTGGCTCGTAATAACACTGTAGAAATAAATGGTCATTGTTTTCAGCTTTCTGCTGGTATAGAAAGCATATAGGACTGAGTTGAAAACTCCTTCTCTGGAGAATTTTCTGGGTGGCAAGCTTTTCTTGTAACTAGCCATGAAAAACAGACAACTTTGGGATGGTACTTTGATCTTCCAAATCTGTTTCCTGGGCAAGGAGGTGCTGGATTTCCCTGTAGATGACAGATAGTAGTATGTTGCTGTGACTGAATTCTGACTTGCTGCTTCCTTTCCATTTAATCCTGTAAAGACTTATAGCATTCTTGGGAATTCAGTGGCTCTAGTATCTTCCCAGTCATTAAGAATCCTTCCGAAAGGTAAGTTCCAGCCTTTGGAGCTCCAAGATTCTTCTATAGCGGCATTAGGTGAGATAAATAAATCAGGGAAAAGGTCTTTCAGTGCTCCAGGACCAAGCCAGTCATCATTCCAGAATAAAATTCTCCTCTCATTTTCCATCTTGAAATGGGAAATTATAGTTTAACAAACAAATTAGAGCAGGATCATATGACCTGTCTTCATAAAGCTTACTTTTCATTGTTATGTCTCCCAATCCATTTCATTAAGAGGCCCCCACAATATAAAGAACTATTTGATTATAATATCATTAATGGTGAGTAGCTTGAGTGTCTGTCTCTTTGTCAAAGATAAAAAATTAGCTTCCTGTGTTTTATACCATAGGCAGTGTTCAGGAGCAAAACCGTCCTAAAATTGTGTCCAATCCACTTCTTTGTTCAATTTAGAAATTGGGAATTGCTTTGTTTATGATCTTATTTATGGTGGCCGACAACGTGGGGTTTGGAGAGGGTAGAGTGTATCTCAACCTTACTACTACCTCATGATGGTAGAGTGATTGTTTCTAAAAGACTCTCGGCTTAGATGTGTCAACTTGGGTAAAAGAAGGAAAAAACATTAATAAAGCATAGCAACTAACAAGAGCAAGGTAAATTCTACAAGAAAAAACAATAACAATAGCAAAATAATGTGTAACTGAAAAGCAATAACATAAAAATAATGGCACGACTTGTCCTATGACAGACCCAAATCGTCATAAGACAAGACAATGTTCTACCCCAACTAGCCTTCTACCTTAATATGTGACCTCCACACTTTCCTATCTAAAATAATGTCCTCGGTAATGTGAAGCTGCTCTATGTCTTGTCTAATCACCTTTCCCTAACACTTTTTTGGCCTATCTCTACCCCCTCCGTGTACCCCCTAAATTCAACCTCCCAAACCTCTTTACTGGAGCGTCGACACACCTCCTCTGCTTATGTCCAAACCATCTAAGTCAAACTTCCGTTATCTTGTTTGCCACAAAGGCTACTCCCACCTTTTTCCAAATAACTTCATTTATAATCTTGTGACTCGTAGTATACCCACACATCCATCTCAACATCCTCATCTTTATAACATTCATCTTCTAAGCATGTGAGTTCGTCGCTGGCCAAACACTCCATCTCATACAACAAGGACGGTCTTCAAAGGCAAGTGTCTATTTCATTCATGTTGTCTCAATGTGATGTGTGACATCATCGACAATGTTCCCTTAGACCCAAGATATTTAAACATCTCTCTTGGGAATACGCTAAGTGGCAAGCCTCACTTCCATGCTTGCTTCATCTAACACAACACCATATTAGCACTCCAAATATTTTAGTTTGGTCCTCCTTGATTTTAACCCTTTAGACTCTAGAGTTTGTCTCCAAATCTCCAACTTATCACTAACTCTGTCCCCTGTCTCATCAATCAATACAATGTCATCCGCGAATAACATATATCATGAAACCTCCTTTTAAGACCACATTAGCTTATCCATCACCAAGACAAATAGAAAAGGGCTCAACACAGATCCCTGACACAGATACCTGATGTAGCCTCATCTTAATAGGAAAATGCTCTGAGTCTCCTCCCACCATTCTAACCCGAGTTTTGGATCTGTCATACATGTCCTTATTGCCCTAATATGCGCCACTAGGACAACTTTAGCAGGTAGACACCTTCAGAGGACATCTCTCAAAACTTTGTCTAAAGCTTTCTCAAGATCCATGAACACCATATGAAGGTCGCTCTTTCTTTCTGTATATTTCTCCATTAGTCTCTGGACAAGATGGATTGCTTTAGTAGTCGATCACCGCGACATGAATTCAAATTGATTTGCTGAAATGGATACCCCTCTCCTTGCCCTTATCTCTACCACTCTTGCCTAGACCTTAATAGTGTGGCTTAGCAATTTGATGCCACCGTAATTATTACAGTTTTGAATATTAGCCTTATTCTTGTACAATGGAACCATTGTACTCCATCTCTATTTGTTGGGCATTTTAGCTATCTTAAGAATAGCATTAAACAACCTAACCAACTGCACAACTTGTCAGTGCTCTTTCAAGATTCCACCAGAATCGCATTGGGTTCAATTGCTCTTCCCTTGTTTATCCTACTAATAGCATGACTAAACTCCTTAACCCTAAAACTCATGCAGTATCCAAAATCCCAAAGACTTCCGGTGTGCCCCAAATCACCCAACACAATGTTTCAGTTCCTTTTTTCATTCAAAAGCTTGTGAAAGTATGCATGTCACCTTTGTGTAATGGAAGTCTCATCCATCAACACCTCGCTTTCCTCATCCTTGATGCACTTCACATCATCTTAGTCACGAGCTTTTCTCTCTCACTTTTGTGAGCCTATACAATCTTTTGTCCCCAACTTCTTCCCTAGATCTACATATAAACGTTCAAAAGTTGCCATCTTAGCACTCGTGACAGTTGATTTTGCTTCTATCTTCATTGTCCTATATATATCCCTAAGCATCCGCTTCTCATCCTCATCCACACACTCTAACACACTCTAACCACTTCGTGTAGTCAACCTTCTTTGCTTCCACTTGGCCTTAAACTTCTCCATTCCCTCATCAATCTCTGTGATGGCCGCCAAGGATCTCTCTCGATATCCCTAGTACCTCTGTAGCTGCTTTTTTAATGCAACTAGCAATCATATCCCACATGTTCACATCCCCGCTACTCTACACTCCCAAACCAATCAACTTCTTCTCCATTCCTTGAGAAAGGCAGGAGTCTAGCCCACACCCCCCCCCTACACACACACACCCAAATCTAATTCCTCCTATCCCTTTTAATCTCCAAGTCCATCACCAAAAACCTAGGTTGAGTAGATATTTTCACTCGGAATAACCTTGCAATCCTTATAAAGTTCTCTATCACCCCTCTAAAGGAGTAAGTGATATATGAGTCTGTTGTGAAAGGTGATCACCTTGTCGCCAATGGCAAGATGCGAGGCAAGACGACCCTTCATTGCCTTTTCGCTATGTGGCGAGACAATCTTCAAAAGGCGCTGCCTTTTGTATTTTCTTAAAAAAAGGCGAGAAATTTAGGGTTTTAAAAGTTAAAAAACTAATTTTAGATTTCTCTTTCCAAATTTGCATTGTTGCACTCTTAGACTTAGACTGCGACTCCAACTAGTCGACTCGACTAGACTTCGCCAATGACCAGACAGACTTTTCTGGCGATTCCAAAGTCTGACTGATACGTATTTCTTCTTTTCTTCTTTGTTTCTTCTTTAGGTTTCTTCTTCCTGTGTTTCTTTTTCCTCCTCCTCCTTCAGACTTCAAAGTTCCTTCTATCTCTGTTTTTTCTTTATTTTGACTTTTGTTTCCCTCATTCAAGTTCTAGACTTTTAGTATCTACTATCTATTGTTAGTTTTGTGATTTGAAATATTTACTAATATGTTATTGATATTGAGATTTTGAATATCTATATATGTAATTAAATATTTTTATCTTTTGGTTTGAATTGGGGCTGCACTTCAAAAATGCAAGCGCCTCACCAAGGCGAGGCAGACCCTTGTCGCCTTTCACCGTCCAAAACACTGATTTGAGTCTTAGCTACCATGCTACTAAAAGTAACCAAGTTGTTTTCCCTCTTCAAAAAACATGAGTTAGCAGTTACCAACTCTAAGGCTTTAGCAAAATCTAGAAATGGCGCCCCACCTTTGTTCCTCTCCCCAAAACCAAAGCCTCCATTAACATCATCAATATCACTAGAAGTTGCACTGATATGACTATTAAAATCTCCACCAATGAAAATATTTTTGGTGTTTGGTATACCTCTTACTACCTCATCCAAATCCTCCCAAATGAACTTTTTGGCCTCCTCATCCAGGTCCACCGGGGCAAATCCATTCTAAAATTGTGTCAGTTCAACAATTTGTGTAGTCTTTGCCTCCCTTGAAGAAGTGCAGTCATTCCTCTTGAAAGAGCTCTAAACACCCTATATATACATTCATAGATACCTCTGAGGAGAGTTCTTTCTCCTATTAGTAGGTTGAGGTGTTTACTCATCTTTTATTCCTTGCAAATGTGAAATACAAATATATGAGTATAGTTTAGTTGTAGTTATCAGTCCAACTAATGATGCTTCATACTTTTCTCAATATACATCATTTTGTGTATTTTAATTTAAAAAATGTATATTATTGAGTGTTCCGTTGTTTCACTTCTTACTACTATTAAATTTCAGGTTCGTATAATTGCTGCCCAGGCTCTTACAACTATTGCAATTCGATCTGGTGAGCCGTATAGGTTACAGATCTATGAATTCTTACATGCCTTAGTCCAGGGTGGTGTCCAGTCTCAGTTCTCAGATATGCATATTAGCAATGGAGAGGACCAGGGAGCCAGTGGCACCGGCCTTGGATCTTTAATCAGTCCTATGTTGAAGGTACTTGATGAAATGTATTCTGCGCAGGATGAATTGATAAAGTAAGTACACTATTCTGGCTCATTTCAACACTATTGAACCATTCGTAAGGTGCAACATGACACATTGTGCTTGGGTATGTAGGGAGATGCGCAACCATGATAATGCAAAAAAAGAATGGACGGACGAGGAGCTAAAGAAATTATATGAAACTCATGAGAGGCTCTTGGATCTCGTTTGTCTGTTCTGTTATGTTCCAAGATCAAAGTATCTTCCTTTAGGGCCAACAAGGTACGCTATTCTTGTGTTCCCCTCAGTGTTTTGATTATTTAATGAATTTTCTTTAGTTTTATGCAAATGCGAGAGAGTGACCATCAATTCAGGCAGTGTTATCAAATGCAGAAAGTGCAAAAAGAAAAAAAAAAAAAGAAAGAGACCTGTTAGGGCTTTCAGCGGAAGATGCAATTTGAGCGTGGGCTTTAATGAAGAAAAAACACAATTGGAGGAAATAGAAATATGTTTGTTTAGCAGAAGACTGATAATGTTGATTATTAACAGTAAATATATGGTTAAAGAAATTTCAATTTTTTTAATAATAAAGTGAAATATCAATTTCTCAAAAGCTGCGTCTTCGGGATTACCACTCAGTGGCAAGGAGAAATATCCCTCAGATCCTTGATGACAACACTACAATGCTCTCTAGGTGAGTTGAAGCGCTCAACATGTTCTTGCTTCAGGGCTTACACGCGCCTTTGACAACACTTGTTTTGGGAGGTGGGGACGTAGGTTGAATAATTTTAATTATCATGGGTAAAAATGAAATAAAATTTTAAATGGTAAAAGTTATAAAATTGTGAGGATATGTGAAATAGTGTTGAAAGCAAATGTAAGAATGTAAAGAGAATTAATTGCAATATCTGGCATAATAAAGTATTTATGCGAATTAAATTAAGCTAGGTTTGGCCATAGATTCCCAAATATTTTGGGAAATCAGATTTGGGTGAAGTTTGGATTGAACATTCAAAATGCGTTTGGCCATTGTTTTTGGGAACATATTTCACTTTTTTTTTGAAAAACATGAAACATGACTTTTACCCATAAGTTCTAAAAACTATAAAAAAACTTTAAGTTTGGCACAAAACAATTGGAAGTTTGGCGCAAAAGTACTGTGAAGTATGCACAGAATTGATGACCACCTATCGAAGTGAGCTGTTTCTTTTTCTCAAGGTAGCCGTGTGGCCTCTAGATCTTGCTTCACATCTGGGGATTCCCAATATTACCTTATTGGTAAGTATTTCATTGGTTGGGGAAGATAATGTAAAAGAAATATATCCTTATTAGACGACTTAGGGGTAACCTTAGTATGCACAGGATGGTTGCTTATTAGACAACTTAGGGACAACCTTAGTTAGTATGCACAGAATGGTTGGCCCTCTATCGTAGTGTGGGACTCTTTTCCTCATGGTAGCCTGTGGCCTCTAGAGCCTCCTTCACATCCAAGGATTCCCAATTTTACCTTGTTAAAAAGTATTTCATTGTGGGGGAAGATAGCATAAAAGAAATATATCCTTAGACAACTTAGGAGTAACCTTAGTTGTCTTATGTTCTCTAGTGACCATCTCGGAGCCCTGGCACTCTTCCGAGGAAAAATAAAGCTTCTCTTAGAACTTGCAAATGTTTGGGGTTGCCACTCCATAATGGTAAGACACGAGTCATTAAAACCACTTGATAACTCATGGTCATTTACTTGATGGGGAAATGGCACATTATACCAAATACTCTTGGCTAGAGCAGTTGGCAAAGGTAACATGCAAAATGAAGTCTTAGTAATAATGAACAAAATATTTATTCATGATCCCCAATTGGTATTAAACCGCACTTGCCTTTCACGCAATTATTTCCCATTTTTGGTGTTGGATTGTCTTTGTCAAAATCTTCAACATTGTTGTTTTTCATCTTTTACGTGCTAATATATATCATGGTTACTGTGCTTGGACTCTTCAAAGTTGTCAACAATGTACCGAATAATTTTCTATATATTGAACAGCGCGAAGCTAATTGATGTCTATCGCACTCGGCATAATATAAGTGCGTCAACTGGACTCAGTGATCCAGCTGTAGCCACGGGTATCTCTGATCTTATGTATGAAACTACCAACACAAAAGCTGCTGAGCCTGAAACAATTGATGATGACCTTGTGAACTTCTGGGCTGCAAATCTTGGTGATGATAGCTTGAACAATGCACCTGCAATTAACAGGGTAAGTATTTGAGTGATGTATCGAACATGAAAACTGGTCCTTTCAGCTTTCTTTTTCTGTCTGTCAAATTGTACAGCTTAATGGATCAAACTACAGAAACGTGCTCACAACTTTTCAGTTCTCTATGTCATTAACACTTGTATAAAGGTTTCTGTGGATGTTGAGTTGACTCGACAGGTTTATCAAGATACTATTTACTGTCTAGTTTCATTTAGAAATCTGTTCACTAGATGTGTTCGAGTATGTTTTGAATTGTATCTGAATTTGTTTGGCATCGAACTATCTTTCCAATTAGCTCAAAAACATATTTAGATATAATCTTATATTCAGTTAAATAGATCAGAGCCCCTGCAGTAGGAATCTTTTCATGCTTGTTAAAAAGTTCTTTCATTCCCAGGTTAATGAGTTTCTTGCTGGTGCTGGTACTGATGCTCCTGATGTTGAGGAGGAGAATATTATTTCTAGACCTTCCATGAGTTATGATGATATGTGGGCAAAGACACTCTTAGAATCTTCGGAAATGGAGGTAATAATTCTCGAGTATATGCGGCTTTCATTAGTCCAACATTGTACAAATGATAGATTTATACAATTGATGATTGCAGGAAGATGATGGACGATCCTCAGGATCTTCCTCCCCAGACTCAGTAGGGTCAGTCGAGACGTCTATATCGTCCCACTTTGGTGGAATGAACTATCCGTCGTTATTCAGTTCTAAGCCATCCACACAAACCAAGGTAGGTAGTTAGCATTTTAAGTCTGTTAAATTTAGTGTTGAGAATGTTTATAGTATTTGATGGAACTCCTTATCTATAGATGTTAATATTTCAATTGATCTCTTTTATTTGTTTACATTTTAACTTATCCCATTTGAAGAAATGTTGGGCTAATAATTTTGATGTTTAATGAAGAACCATATAGTTTAATAAGATATTTGACCTAGCGTATGTAATAGTATACTGCTATACTAATGACATACAAAAGCAAAAAGCGCAAAAAAGCGCTGAGGTTTGTCAGCGCTTTAAGGGCAAATAAAGTGTGGGGCTGTGGGCTTTAATGAAAAAGGTGCAAAGGGAGGAAAAAAATACAAATATATGAGTTAGTCCAAAACTAGTAATTTATAAGCATGAATGACAAATATATGAACAAAGAAATGGAAAATAATTACGATAAAGTGAAATATCAATTTTTTTAGTGTCGTCTCTTCAGCAGATGTTCATTGGCAAGGAAAAGTATGTCTTAGAACCTTGATGACGACATTGAAGGGCACATTAAGCGATGCGAAGCCCTCAACATGTTTTGAGCCTCACTTTAGGCCTTAAGTGCGCCTTTGATAACATTGTGATGGCTGCTTCATCATATTGTATGAAATAAACCTCATTGATAAAGTTATTTTTATTTGCTCAGGGCTATGTTTTCCTCCTGATTTGCTAAAGAAAGAAGAAAAATAAGAGATGTTAGGAATGGATTGTTTTATTATGCCCTCAAGCATGTTTGGATTTAAATAGCATTTATAGGTAATCCTCAAAAGGAAAGGAAAATAATCCTTAAAGAATGAAAATAGTTCCTATTTTATTTTAGCTATACGGACTCTTAAACCTTTCCATAATTTACAAGGAATAGGTTCTTGCCATATTATTAATTTCCTCAGTTCTTAAAATCCCCCTTTAGTTGGAGCGTACATATTGTATACTTCTAACTTGTCAAATTATTATATTAATAATAAAAGACAGCCAATCAGAAATGTCACAAAATCTAGCTAGTTGGTGAGGCAATAGCCCGCTCTTTAGGGTGCTCTAGTGTCAAGGAACATATAATAGAGGTGTCTGTGCAACTTGTTTAGATCATGAGCTGACACAAAAGCAAGAAAATAATATATTCAGTACTTGAGTCATGAAGGGGTTTTGTTTGAATATCATCTGAGTTGATGAGACCTGTCACAGTGCACGACAATTCATCATTTTTATAGAATAAAATGACAATCTACTTCTGTAAGCATTGTTCTTTCATAAAAAACTTGAATTCAAAACAATTTATATTGCAACTTGATTGTCACATTTCAATTTTATGGTAGTGTTGTCTAAGGTGCATTTATATCCTGAAGTGAGGCACAAAATATATTGAGTGCGCGCTTTGCCTTGCGTAGTGAGTGCAATAGTGTTGTCATCAAGGCTCTAAGACATACTTTTTGTCACGACCCATACTAGGTCCTAGGTGGGACACGACGATTAGGATTCCCAAAAGAAACCCCAACCAAGCTATCATAGCATATCAAACATACATGAGACAAGTTTACAAAGTTACTTTTTTTAGTCTGCCTGGTCTCAGTTGGATCACACCACTCATAGTTAAGGATGCTTACGAGAGTCGGAGCCTTTGGAAAGTTGACAAAGCCATTAAGAAGATCTGGATCATGATACCTTCTTGTATTTTTTGGTGTATTTGGTTTGAGGGGAATAGGAGATGTTTTGATGTAGACTCAATCGCTTTAGGCATTTTGAAGGCAGAGTGTACTGCAAATTTGTTTATTTGGTCCAACTTGTATCCTACTGTTAATGCAGAACAAATTTAGGATTTTATTTAGTTTGTGCAGGTAGCCAGAGATTTTTTGTAAGCTCAAATGCCATATCTTTTAATTCATGCATCTTCTTGATGTTGTTACTAATATCACTTGCTTTATTTAAAAAAACATACATAAGGCAAGTAAATCATTAATAGGAAGTGACATAATAGATAAGCCTCAAAACAAAATCAAAAGGTAAAGGAAAAACTTACGCCCGATTAAATGGACTTACATATTTCCTTGTCTAGACATGCCTCTAGTATACCCATAAAGGTGGAGGCATAGAACAAACCACTAGCTCACCCAAACAAAAGAAAAAAAATGGTTTCTAAGTAAACAACATCGTCTAAGGATAACAAGTAAATATAAACTCAATAGGTAGCCCCCGATGCATGAAGACTCACCAATCAAGTGAACACATCTTCTATCTAGTCATGAGAATGTGTAGGGTGATCGCCAAACCTGCATTATAAAAAATCGTAAGCAGAGTATACGTTAGTATATTGGAATGTACCAAGTATGTGAGCATGAAATACAATATATATCATGATACATTGTGAGGATGCAATAGACCAAGCTAAAATCATGCAATCATTTGAAGTACCATTTAAATCATGGAACATAGTCAATGCAAAAGCTTGCATGCAGGGAACATATACTTTATGACATTCATAAACCATAGGTGAAGCATGGACCTTGTGAAAGACATTAATAGTCATAATAAGAAATACTTTAATGATAATCAAGAACCTTTTTTTAGCTTGAAGTGAAATATCATTAATCAAAATAAGGGACACCTTGAACATTGTGAGAGAAACCTTTTGCCTTTGTAAGAGCTACCATTAACCAGCATAAACCATGTGAGCTATAACGTGGAGTCTCAATGTGTACCCTACACCAGAGGAAAGGGGCAGAGTACTTGCCAAGGTAAACTCCTAAATGCCTATGTGGATCCACTAAGCTACATAAAAGGATTGAGCCTTCACTATGGGTAACCCTTTAACCCTATGGTGGCACGTAGTTAAGGGACAATGGGATTTTGCTACAGGTCTCTTGCCTTTGCTACTAGAGATCGCCTTTTACGGGTTCTTGCCTTTACTATGGGAGGTCACCTTTATCCCAATGTCCACTCGGTGCTAAGTAAACTCTCAACGGATTAGTCAGAATCATAAGTCATAAAGTCAACATTATGTGGGAGGGGACATATTTACTACCCGTTCACAACTCATAAAACATAGTCATAGAATAACTTCTTAAACTTATGTCATGCGAGTATAAGCTTTTAATCATTACACATTCATACTTGACTTGAATTTCATCATAAAACTTATTTACTTTTCATGTAACTTGCTTGAAACCATTGTATATATATGACTATAGCATAAAGTTTATCTATAGAAAATAGGGTGTCATGCATGGATCTTTGGGGAATCATCCGCAAATCATGTAATTGAATTGAAAACATGCATAATCATGTAATTTGAATAGTTTCATACTCAATTAGGAAGGATTATAATAGTTGAAATCATCATTAAAGGAATCCACTTGATCATCATGAACCCTAGGTAGAACCTTGTAAAGAGGCCACTTTCAAGTCATCAAAATCATGCAATTAATTGGCAATTCATGCTTAATTGAGCAAATAAACAATGAGTGGAATGTAATTCATACAATTTGATGAGAATTAAACAAGACCCATTGTGTAAATCATGAACCCTAAGTAACTTACAGGAGAAATTCCTTATGAATCATCAAATTCATGCAATCGAATAATAATTCATGCTAAATTAAATAAATAAACAATAATGAAATCTCAATTTATGAAATTGAAGGAGAATTCAACAAATCCATAAAATTGTAAGCGCTAATTAGAGTTGTAGAGAATCCATGTAGAAAATCATAGATTTTATGCAATTCATGTCAAAATAGATTAATTGTCATAAAATAAATTATGATTCATGAAACCGAAGAGAAATTGAGAATAACCATTTACTTGAATTCAGATGAAAATTGAGAAATTGAAGGAGCTCCATGGAAGGAAGGATTCCATGGATAAAGACTCATATACCTTGGGTAAGAAGTCACAAATAATTTTGAAATTTTTTAATGAAGAATTTCTTGGGGTCTTCAATGGGAATTTGAGAGCCTTAGTAGAGAGAAATTTTTGGATTGGTGAATTATGAGTGAATGAATGACTAGTTAAGGGTTTGGGTTATTTAATAGGTCAGAATTTTAGTTCAAAAATCGTCCAGGTTCATTAACTAATGAATGGAGCAAAGTTCAACGTACCCCCCACTTAAACTGAAATCGGACAACTGTAGGGGAGCCATTCTGCAACGCGGAGGTGCTCCACAGTTCATTTTTGAGTGAAATTCAATTTTAGCAAGATTTGCCAGATTAGAACCGAGTCGTGGAGGTGCTCCACCTCAATTCATTTTTGAGTGAAATTCAATTTTAGATAGATTTGGCCATATTTGAACTGAGGAAGAAATTGACTGACCTGAAGCAGGTCTGTGACGTGGTCCTGTCCCGTACTTTTTTGGTTCTGAAGTTCTCGAAAATTTTATTTTGCGATTTGCTTGACCTAAAAACCACCGAGATCATTTTTCCAACATTTTACCTTATTATATCATATCCCAATCTTCAAAACGCTCCGGACTTTTCCTTGCCAATGAGTGTAATCTTAAAGAGGTATCACTTAACAATTGATATTTCACGTTATCGTAATTTTTTAAAAAGATTTCCTTGACCATGTAATTATAGACATGCTTATAACTATTTATCTTAGACTACACATACATACTTGTAGTTTTCTCAATTTGTGCCTTTTTTCATTAAAGCCCACACTTTAATTGCGCTAGCTCAATGGACCTTGGCGCTTTCTGCCTTTTTCGCCTTTGATGACACTATTTTACGGGTAATAGATTGAGGTGTACAATCCCTTGCATCTGGTGAAGGTAGGATTCTAGTCCCATTAAACGGGGGGGGGGGGGGGGGGGGGATATTCATTCCCAAAATCAAGGGCCAAAATCCCCCTTCACCCCCCAACAAAAGAAAAAGGCGTTCCCTCTGGGTTTATCTTCTTTTAAGCGTTC
>JAOTQR010000086.1:14155398-14183541 GCA_025774065.1 Solanum ossicruentum | reverse complement strand
CCATGATCTATTATGATGGAAAAAGGAGCCCCATGTAACCTCACTAACTCATGGATGTATGTTTCTATAGAACATAATAATGTTTAAGGAGAGACCATTATTAGTGAATATCCAAGGCTTACTACCCTCTTGGAGAGGCAAATGAGGTACGAACCCCTCAATAGGTTGACAAGGTACAAATCCCCCCAACATGGTTGATGAAGTACAAACCCCCCAACATGGTTAATAGAGTACAAAGCCCCCAACATTTTTATAAAGGTACAAACTCCTCGACATGGTTGCATGGCTTGAGGTATAAACCCCTCAACAAGGTTACCCGGGCCTACAACCCCTCGAGTGAGGCTTGGTCAATTCCCAACACTATAAATATATATCATATGCATAAATTCCTTTCATCATCATATAGTCATTAAACTTATAAGACATGCATTGGACCTTCAATTCCTCAAAAAACTCATAACCGGACATTTTATCAAACACTTAGGAGGTATGTAGTGCTAGTATAAAATCATGAAATTTAAGAGTGTAATCATGCTAGAAAATCCAATATAAAACCATCAATAGATACATGGTAATAGCTTCAAGCAATATACATCAAAACCTTTCATCAAATCTCACAATATATCTTAGATTCTTAGCTCAAAGCCTGTAACCATAATTTCATGAAACCCCAACATAGTATGCAGTGAAATTCATAATAGTTAAGACCCATGACTAAACCAACTTTAAATCATGCAATTTTAAGAAAAAGGAAGCTTGGGTATCATGCGTGAAAGAAAGCCATGAAAAACACCCACATACCTTAGCTTTGGAGAATAGCTTGATGAAGATTGGAGATGGAGACTTGACGCTTGAATGAGAACCTTAAATCCAGATGATTTTTGGGACTTGAAGTTTGGAGATAAAATATTTTCTAAGTGTTTGAGAAAGTATTTGGGAATGTCTTAGATAATATGAGGGTGAAATTAGGCTAACTATAGATACTTTCATGTATGAGAAGGCGTAGGGCCAAGACCCAAAGGCCTTGGACCGGAATAAAATAACTATACACAAAATAAGGCATTGGCGCTCCCCAGCCGCGTCGCGCTAGGGGCGCGCAAGCACACTATTTTTCAATTCCTTTGAAAATTAAAATTGTGAATGGTTCGCTCTAAAATTGGGGTTGGACTCATTTTCCACTCAATTCGACTCGCTGAGCAAGACTATGAAGTCGAATTTTCAATATCACGCTTATGATATATAGAAATTACGATTCCGAGCACTCTCAAGGCACATTTTTGGGTACTTTTTAGGATCGTTTCAAACCCCTTAACCCAATTATCAAGGCACAACCTCTTGATTAGTATCTTGGTACAAACCCCTCAACATGGTTACCCACGCTCTTAACCCCCGAGTAAGGCATGATAACTTTACAACACTATATAGTAGAATATCATATACATACATTCCTTTAATCATCATAAAGTCATTCAACTCATAAGACATGCATTGAACCTTCTATTTCTCAGAATACATTAACAGGATATTTTATCAAACAATTGGCGAGTGTGTAAGCTAGTGTAGAGTCGTTCAAGCAATACATACTTGGTAACACCCTCAAGAAATATACATCAAAACCTTTTATCGAATCTCATAATAGATCTTGGATTCTTATCTCAAAACATGCTAAAATAATCATAATTACATGAAACTCTAACCTAGTGTGTAGTGAATTTCATAATAATTAAGACTCATGAGTAAATCAACTTTAAATCATGCAATTTTAGGTAAAAGAAAGCTTGGGCATCATGGGTGAAAGGAACCCTTAAAAGAAATCCACATACCTTGACTTTTGAGAATAGCTTGATGAAGGTTGGAGATGGAGACTTGAAGCTTTAATGAGAACCTTAAGATCTGGATGAGTTTTGGGACTTGAAATTTGGAGTGAAATATTATCAAAGTGTTTGAGAGAGTATTGGAGAATGTCTTGAATAATATTTGGGTGAAATGTGGCTAAGTATAGGTATTTTCATGCATGGAAACACTTAGGCCCAAGATCAAAAAGTCTTGGACCGTGATAGAAAAATAGTGCACAAAAATATACAGCAACGCACCTGTGGCATGTCACGCCAGGGGGCTCAGATGCACACTAAAATCGCATTTGAGCAATTTTTAAATTTTGCTGTGGTTCCTCTTAAACTGGGGTCAGACCCATTTCCCACTCAATTTGACCCCCTGATCAAGAATATGAATTCGAACTTTCGATATCACGCACGAATTTTGAGATATATGAAAATTATGAATCTGGGCACTTTTGAAGCACATTTTCGAGCAACTTTTGGGGTCGTTTCATACCTATCGTGCGTACAGACCTACGCAAGAGCAACAAACTAGTTACATGGATTCTCCTAATCGAAACTCTGAGCAAGCAAAGATAAATGTAGAAATCTTCCAAATGCTTCAACAAAACAGAGGAAATATAGAGATGTTCATGAAATAGGCACAGGGTCTAAACACGCTAGGGAGTTGTCGAGGAAGTCACCATACCTAGGGTGTAAGGCATGAGAAAGAATGTGATAAGAGCAACTGGTTCATGCTACCACACCACCACCATAAAGGAGATGGAAATTCTAAAGTGAAGGATATGCTCGCCCAGTCGGTGAAAAGGGCAGACACGCAAGAGGAGATGTTGAGAGAGGTTAAGTTTGACATCATCAAGGTAGACTACAAATTTGATCAACATTTTTTGGCAATTCAGTAGCTTAACAGTTAGTTCAGACTCATCTCAACACAATTGGATCAGATTAAGAGTAGCATGGTGAAAGAGACAAAGTTCGATCTCGGTACTAGTCCATAACGATCAAAGTAGAAGTGTGAGCCTATTAGTGAAGCAAATTCAATGAAGCAACAATTGTTACCATAGAAAAGCTTCCATAAACTAGAGAGTCTTGACCAATTTGAAAGATCATTTAATGTAGTTGAAATTACTGTTTGGGGCTGTTCAATCAAGTAAAGGAAACTGAATGGAATTCATAACTTTCTAAATCATATTTTTTTTTGTTTTTCTTTTTATTATCTAAATATTAAGGAGCTAAGACCATTCCAATGCCCCCCTTCGCCATGCATAAACTAAACCAATAATTAAGATAAGCACAAAAATAAGAGCTTCTATATATACAGATAAGACTAATACATTGAAACTCATTGCCCATGGATAAAGAAAAATTATTTCAACACCAAAAACAACAAAAACTAGAAAAACATATAATAATGGATTCAAATTTATAACCAAGTATCACCATTAGTTCTATACCTGACTCATAAGTAGAATGTTTCTCTTTGGTGACAAGGACCCACCAAGAGTTGAGGAATTCTGAGTACTCAAAATGACTGAGTTGTATCGTGACAATAAATCAGGCGCTACATGGAAGGCAACCCAAGCATTTTTTTATGTTCTATCTTAGTTTGATACTTATTTTCAGTTTGTGAATTTTGAGTTGATTGTTGTTTATGTTTTGATTGATATTTTTGATATTGGATTTGTTGCGTTTAAGGTGAAAGTGCATTTTGTGAGGAGCATGCAGGTTCAAGACAAAAAATTACAGAAATTACATATGAAACAATCTCTATGACTAGGCTTACGAGTCATATTGCAATTTACGACTTGTAACCCTATATCATAAAGAGTTACAGTGAGCAGGTTTAAAGTGCAGTCTATCTATGAGTCAACTTTATTACTCGTAGTCCACACTACAAGTTGTGAATTGGGTTCGTAGAACCTAGGTATGTTTTCAAATTTTTCTAAGTGTTGAGTGTTCTACGATACTAGGACCTACAGGTTGTATACCAAGCCACGACTCGTAGTCAGGGTTTTGTAGAGCCAACTCAGTAATGTTTATGGGAGAACCTGATAAGGCATAAATAGGAGTCAAATTATTTTGATCCCATATTTAACCCTAATTACCAGAAAATTACCCCAACCTCTTTCCTCAATCCTTTTCCTACCAACTTTCTGGCGCTCCAACCCATTTTTGGCAAGAAATTTTGACAACTAGGGTTTCGGCATCATTCTTCTACTTTTGATTTCTTTAGTTCGTCTATTTATTCTGTAATTCCCTAGGTTAAGTTTAATTCCAAGATTTACTTTGCCTTGAAAGGTTTGTGAACCCCCCCCCCCCCAAAAAAAAGTGCCCAAAAATATACCTCGGAAGTGCCCGAAATCGTAATTTTCATATATCTCAAAATCCATGCGTGATATCAAAAATCTGACTTCATGTTCTTGATCAGGGTGTCAACTTTATTGGGAAATGGGTCTAGCCCCAAATTTTTAAAGCAATCGAATCACAATTTCAATTTTCCAAAATGCAAATTCTAGAGAGCATTTCTCGCCCCTGGCGTGACGCAGCCAGGGCGCAGAGATGCCTATTTTGTTGACTATTTTTTTTGGCTTAGTCTAACACTTTTAGGTCTTGGGCCTAAGTGTTCCCATGCATGCAAATACCTATACTTAGCCATATTTCACCTTCATATCATTCAAGACATTTCCTAGCACTCTCTCAAATACTTAAAATCATATTTCACCCTAAAACTCATGTCCCAAAACTCATCCATATCTAAGCATTTTACTCAAGCTTCAACTCTCCATCTCCAGTCCTCATCATGTTATTCTCCAAAGTCAAGGTATGTGGATTTCAACCATTGGGTCCTTTCACCCATGGTGCCCAAGCTTCCATTTCCTCTAATTCACATGCTTTTAAATTGATTTCACATATGGGACTATTACGATGAATTTCACTATGAACTATGTTGGGGTTTTGTATAAGTGTGATTGTTTTAGCATATTTTGAACTATGAATCTTAGATCTAACTTGAGATTTTATGAGGGTTTTTGATGTATATTATATGATGGTGTTAGCAAGTATTTGTGGGACGATTTACTTTAATATTTCTTTCATGATTTTATTCTTTAATTGCATGGATTTACATTAGCATTGCACACCCACCAAGTATTTGATAAAATATCTGGATTATAGCTCTTGAGTTGTTGAAGACCTAACGCTTGGCATATGAGATGTATGACTTTATGATGATGAAAGTACATTGTATATATGTTAATTTCATGATGAACTTCCATAGTGTTGTGAGTTGACCAAGCCTAGCTTGGGGGGTTTTAGGCCCGAGTAGCCATATCGAGGGGTTGGTACCTTGGTAGCCTATTACGAGGGGTAGTAGGCCTGTATAACTACATCAAAGGGTTAGTACCTTGGTTGCCTAGTACGGGGTGTAGTAGGCTCGTATAACTGTATTGAGGGGTTGGTACCTCATTAAGGATATCAAGGCTTTGTATCTTGGTTGCCTAGTACGGGGGGTAATAGGCCCGTATAACCATATTGAGGGATTGGTACCTTACTCACCTCTCCAAAGGGGTGGTAGGCCATGGATATTCTATATTGATTGTCACTTGCTACACTTGTATTTTCTTCTATATAAGCATGATTTACTTCAAGCATCTTTCATTCATGTCATATTGTTACTATGTAATCTATTGCCTATGATATTGCATTGCATCCTACATACTTACTACATTCAAATATTCTAATGCATACTCTATGCCTACATGATGTTACCATGTAGGAACCGGAGCCCCGCTTGATCCTCCTCCTCCTTCATGTGGATACTATGATTGTCTCTCAATCTAGTTAGTGAGTCCTCCATTCCGGGGAAAATGTTTATGAACTCATGCTATATACTAAAACTATATTCTCTTAGTTATGTATTGAATATGAGGGTGAGCCCGGTTACTTGTCTTGGCCCCCACTAAGTATCTACGTTTTAGAGGTGTTGTTGGACATGTTTTATATTATGCTATGAGCTTTGACTCTCTTTTCACTCTTGATTTTTTTGATATGAAAGTTGTCCCTTAGTCCTAATTATCCCATTTATAATATCTTATTTTATTTTATTGTTTCCGCGACCAAGGATGCTTATTGATATGTTAAGAGGCTGGCTTGGGGTCCTTTCGGGTTCCCCATGCGCCATGTCATGTCTAGGCCCTCGGCTTGATTTGAGACAAACTTGGTATCAGAGCAAAAGGTTGTTAATGTTCTTGACATCTAGTACACCGCATCGACTAAAGTCTTGTTCATGGTTATGATGTACATCATAACTAAGAGCAAGAGGCTAAGAGGCGTTTTAGGGAATGTTTCCCTTCTTTATGTTCTAAGTCCTGCTATAGAGTTGTAATAAGGTTTTCCCCACCTAACAATTGTTCTTTGCTATGCTAGATCATACCTAACAAAAGAGGAAGGAGAGCCTGCACTCCCGAGGAACAACCAGCTCATGATGAGCTTCGGGATGCTCTCACTTTGCTTGCACAAGTTGTGGCTAATCAAGCTAATCAAGGATCCCAAGCCCCTCATGCTCCTACATAGGCATCTTAGGTGAGTGAATTCATGAGGATGAATCCCCCAGAATTATATGGGTTAAAGGTGGATGAGGACTCACAAGAGTTCATTGATGAGGTCTATAAAGTTTTGGCTATTATGGGTATTAGATCAGAGGAGAAGGCAGAGTAGTTGTCTTACCAACTGAAGGGGTGGCACAAATATGGTACAATCGTTAGAAGGAAGAGAAGGGAATGAATAATGTTGTGCTTTGGCAAGAGTTCAAGGTGGCTTTTCTTAATTGATTTTTCCCCTTTGAGCTTAAGGAGGCTAAATTGGTGGAGTTCATGAACTTAAAACAAGGAACAATGGGTGTGAGGGAGTATGCCCTCAAGTTCAATTAACTTTTATAATATGCTCCACACGTGATGGTCCACCCAAGGTCTATAATGAATAAATTTGTGATGGGTGTTTTTGACTTGGTGAGTGAGGAGTGTCGGTCCACTATGTTGGTTAGTGACATGGATTTGTCCCGTTTGATGACCTATGCTGGGAAAATGTAGGAGGAAGAGTTGAGGAAGAGGAGGAGTAATGACGCCAAGATGGCCCGTTTTGAGGGAAAGTTCCAAGGTCACAAGGGTGGCCAATTTCATCAAGGCCAAGGATCTCCTCATGCTCCTTATAGGAGTTTTTCTATTGACATCCCAAGGGCCCAAAGTGATGGTGGTGTAGGTCCTATTGATGTGTGTTTGAAGTGTGGTATGGGTCATGGTGGCCCATTCATGAGTAATACTAGTGCCTCTTACGGTTGTGGGAAATGGGGCATAACGCAATAGATTGCCCTCAAAATCATAACAATGGTAAGGATGTTCATCCTCGAGGATGGAGTGCCAATGTTGTTCCTTTGGGGAGAGGTAGTGAACAAGGAATACCCCAAGGCACAATCGCACTTATGCTTTACATGGGAGGCAAGGGGTTGATGAGGTGCCCGATGTCATCACCAGTATGTTAAAAGTGTTTGATTTTGATGTGTATACATTGATTGATCCGGGTGCTACTATTTCTTTTGTTACTCCTCTTATTGCAAAAAAGTTTCATGTTGAGCCCAAATTGTTGTGTGAATCATATGAGGTATCTACTCTTATTGGTGCACCTATTGTTGCTATAAAGGTTTATAGAAATGGCCACATTTGCATCTTACACAAAATATTGCCTTGTGATCTTGTTGAGTTGGATATGGTTGCCTTTGATGTCACTCTTGGGATGGATTGGTTGCTTGCATACTATGCCGCTATAAATTATGGAACCGGTAGAGTCAAATTCTAATTTTCAAATGAACCTCTCTTGAGTGGGAGAGTCAAAATACAATGGTCAAGGTAGGGTCATCTCTTGCATTAAAGCCCATAAGTTGATCTCTAAGTGGTGTCTTTATCATCTTGGGAGAGTCAGGGATATAGAATCTAAAGTCCTTCCCATAGAGTTGGATCCGATGGTAAATGATTTTCTTAATGTCTTCCCCAATGACCTTCTCGGTATTCCTCCCAAAAGGGATATAGATTTTGGTATAGACCTCCTCCCCGATACTCAACCAATTTCTATTCCCCCTTACCGTATGGCCCAAGCAAAGCTAAAGGAGTTGAAGGAGCAATTGAGGGACTTGTTGGAGAAGGGTTTTATTAGGCCTAGCCAGTCACCTTGGGGTGCACTGATGTTGTTTGTGAAGAAGAAGGATGGGTCTCTTAGAATATGTATTGACCACCGACAACTTAATAGGGTCACCATCAAAAATAGGTATCCTCTTCCAAGGATTGATGATTTTTTTTGACCAACTGCAAGGGGATAGTCACTTCTCTATGATTGATCTTTGGTCTGGGTATCATCAAGTGAAGGTGAGGGAGTGTGACATTCCCATGACGGCCTTCTAGACTTAGTACGGGCATTATGAATTTTCTATGATGTCCTTTGGGTTGACCAATGCACCAGCTATCTTCATGGATCTTTTGAATAGGGTCTTCAAACCCTACCTCTATTCTTTTTTGTGGTCTTCATTGATGATATTTTGATTTATTCACATAGTGAGGAGGAGCATATGGGTCATTTGAGGATAGTGCTATACAGATTAAGGGAAGAAACGTTGTATGCCAAGTATGAAAAATTCAAGTTTTGGTTAAAAAAAATTTGTTTTCTAAGTCATGTGGTGTCAGGGGATGTTATTAAGGTGAATCCTAAAAAGATGGATGTGACTATCAACTGGCGTAGACCATTGACACCATTGGACATTTGGAGCTTCTTGGGCTTAACGAGTTACTATCGAAGGTTTGTGAATTGGTTCCTTCTATTGCTTCTCCCTTGACAAAGTTGACCTTAAAAAAGGCTACGTTTGTGTGGACAGATGAATGTGAAAAGAGCTTCCAAACATTGAAAGATAAGCTTATGTCCGCTCCTATTTTGTCTCTACCAGAAGGGCTAGAAGGGTTTGTTGATTATTGTGATGCTTCCTGGGTTGGTTTGGTTTGTGTTTTGATGCAAAATGGTAAGGTGATATCCTATTGACACGTCCTGCACCAATTTTGCCCCAAAATTGCACAAGAATGTGTCCGCGTTGTCCGGCAGGGCTCCGAAACTGTCCAGCACTGTAGCAGCACTATAGCAGCACTGTAGCAACACTGTAGCAACACCGTTGCAACACTATAGCAACGACTATAAATTGTCGTTACTGTAGCAACGGCTAGGAGTACTGTAGCAACGGCCACTTTCACTGTAGCAACGACCATTTTCACTATAGCAACAGTCCTCTAAAAACTTGTATAAATAGGCTAGTCATTTGTCATTTGTAAGCATCAAGCATTGCCAAGTATATCCCAAGCAATTGTATAGCATTCTTCCAAGTAATAGAAGTATTTCCTTCTAAACTCTCTTGTTTGCAAATCCAACGTTCCCTTAGTAAGATCTTAGGCAACAAGGCTTACTAGACTTTGCCATATCAAGTAAATTCAGAAGGAAAACCGTCTAGCGTCGTACGATATCTTAGCTTCAGTCTCTAAGGTCGTAACAACATGGTATGAGAGCAGGTTCTAAGGGTTAACAATGGCAAGTGATAGAGAAATGTTTGCTGCCAGTCCTACCAATGTCTTGGTAAACATTACCAAGAGACGCAAGAGCAAGACGTCCACCAAGAAGGTAGAGAAATTGATCACCGATCCAACATCAAGCGATGCTTCTATTCCAACTGTCGAAGGGAGCGATTGGGAGCGAGACGAGCTGCCCACGAACATCCCTCTAGAGTTGGACTAGGTCACCAGAGTTGAGATAGCCCACCAAGACATGCTAGTATTGGGCCAATGCTTCAACAAGATCGAAGGTAGATTCAAAACCTTGGAAGAATTCACCCTCGAAGAAAGCGAAAGCGTCCGCAAAGACATTGAGGAGTTGCAGGCAGAACACGAAGATGCGCAAGCTTCCATAGAGAGCAACATTGATGCTCTGGAAAGTAAGTTCATGAGCATATTGGAAGCCATGAGCAATCCCAACACAGCCCTGAACACCAGAGTAAAGGAGCTCGAGGAAGTCGTACAGTAGGGAAGGCGTGCTATTCCGGTTGTAGAGCGGGAGGTGACAATTGAGGCTCCCAAACCGCCGATCTTCAAAGGCATCCAAGATGCACAAGAGGTAGAGAACTTCTTGCGGAACTTAGAAAATTACTTCAAGTGGTGCAGGAGCACTGCCAACAATATGAAGATCCATACGGTCGTAACTTACTTGACGGAGACGGCCATGATATGGTGGAGACGGAAGGAAGCCAGGATGAGCAAAGGACTTTGCACAATCAGCACATGGGAGCAGTTCAAAGCAGATGTTGTATCCCACCAATGTCATCTATGAAGCGAGAAAGAGGTTCCGAGAGTTGAAGCAAACGAGTAGCATAAAAGCCTACATAAAGGAATTTACTACCCTTACACTTTAGATTCCCGACCTCGCTGAAAGGGACATGTTGTTCTACTTCATGGACGGGTTGCAGGACTGGGCTAGAACAGTGCTAGAATAGCGATAGATTTCCACCTGCAATGAGGCCATCACGCAAGCAGAGGCTTTGACAGACTCAATATGATAGGCAAAATGACCAGGGAGAGGACTCAGATGGTAGTCATGATCATGGTGGGGGAGAACATGGCAGAAGCAAAAGTTGGCAGCCACATTTCCGGGACCATGACCTCGGCAGGCCTGATAACAGGAGGTCTGGGCAACAAACAGACGAAGAGGGCAAGGATCAGCCCAGGAAAGAGCCCGAGTGTCCTCCATGTGGGGGATAGCACCGGTTTGAATGGTGCCACAAACTGAAAAGCCTTGGTGCCATGCTAAAGAAGCAGAAGGCAAAGGAAAAGGCGCCCGAGTCAGATGAAGATTCGAAAGCAGTGCACGTTGGCATGATTACACTATGTGGAGCAGTCATGTAGCAACCAGAGAAACCGAAAGGGTGTCGGGCACAATATGTCGACAAGACGATAAACGGCCAACCCGCTCGTGTCTTGGTCGACACAGGCGCGGAGACCAACATCATGACTAAGTCTACAACAGTCAATTTAGGGCTAAAGTATGATCCCAGCAATGCGCAGCTCATGACGATCAATGCACCTACAACTCCCGGGGTGTATCTCGGGGAGTCAATATTGCAATAGGAGGGTGGCATGGCAAGACCAACATTTATGTCGCCCCAATTGATCTCTTTGATATCATCCCTGGGCAATAATTCTTCCGGATGGATCCTGTTATGATCAACCCTTACCATCAACAACTAGTGATCATGGATCAGGGAGGGTCCTGCATGGTGCCTTTAGTACGAAAGCCCAAGTCAGAGGGACAGTTGCAGTTGTCAGCCATGCGGCTTGTGGAGGGGTTCTAGGATAAGCCACCATTATCATGTTCCACGCCCAGCAAGAAGGGAAGACATAGGATGAGAAACAAACAGAGGAAGCAGCTACAACAGCACACCTCGGGCATAGAAAGGGGGCAAACTACGGAGAACACCACAAAGGGACGGGACGAGGAAGTGCGAAAGTTCAAAGAGGGAGATCAAGGAGTTGCTATGACAGCATTACGCCAAGGTCGTCGCAACCTGAGGTGGGGGAGCATGACACTTCCTACACCAAATTCGCCCCAAAATTGCGCAAGAACGTGCCTTCGTTGTCCGGCAGGGCTCCGAAACTGTCCGACACTATAGAAGCACTGTAGCAACACCGTTGCAACGACTATAAACTATCGTTACTATATCAATTGCCATGGGTACTGTAGCAACGGCTACGAGTACTATAGCAACGGCCACTTTCATTGTAGCAATGGCCATTTTTCACTGTAGCAACGGTCCTCTAAAAACTTGTATAAATAAGCTAGTCATTTGTCATTTGTAAAGCATCAAGCATTGCTAAGTATATCCCAAGCAATTGTATAACATTCTTCGAAGTAATAGAAGTATTTCCTTCTAAACTCTCTTGTTTGCAAATCCAACATTTCCTTAGTAAGATCTTAGGAAACAAGGCTTACTAGACTTTGCCATATCAAGTAAATTCCGCAGGCAAATCATCTAGCGCCGTATGACATCTTAGCTTTAGTCTCTAAGGTCGTAACACTATGCTTCTAGACAACTCAAAGTGCATAAAAAAACTATCCTACCCATGATCTATAGCTAGCCACCCTGGTATTTGCTTTGAAAATTTGGAGCCATTATTTGTATGTAGTGCATATTGATGTGTTTAACGATCATAAGAGTCTCCAATATGCCTTCACTCAAAAAGATCTCAAGTTGAGGTAAAGAAGGTGGTTAGAACTTCTTAAGGTATATGATATGAGTGTGGATTATCACTGTCTTGACCCAATCCTAGAGCCTAGGTGTGACTGGCGAATGGGGAACCCCAAGGAACCCCAAACAAGACTCATAGCATATCATTACACATCCTCGGTCGCGGAACCATTAAATGACATTTGAAGAATGGAAATAAGTGCAAAAAGGGGCTAAGGAGAGAACTTGTCATAATATAGAGTCAAGAGATAATAGAATCAACTCATAGCATAAATACATAGCTTTGTCCAACAACACCTCTACTACATAGATAATGGTGGGGGCCAAGACATACAACTGGGCTCACCCTCTTAGTCAAAAGAATAAGATAAAGTAAAGGGAATCTGTGTGAGCGAATAGTCCTTGTCCCCAGAATGGAGGACTCACCAAAGGCTAACTTGAATAATCCTTCTAGCCACAAGAAGAATCAGTAGGAGCTCTGGTTCCTACATGGTAATATCATGTAGGCAAGAGTATGTGTTAGTACTTTTGAATGTACTAAGTATATGGGATGCAATGCAACAAGGGATAGGCATCATAATCCAAAATGCAAAACGATAGACAATAGGTATATTATAGCAAGATGACATGTATGATCAATGAATAAGTAAACCATGCTTAAGTATATCATGCTCATATAGAATATCATATATGAAGAATGAGACCAAGAAAGTTATCCAAGGTATAAACCCCTTGGTGGTTAATGGGGGTCGCACCCCGCCATCCATGGTGATGAAGTACAAACCCCTAAAATGGTTGATGATGGTCATATCCCAACATCCATGGTGAAGAGGTATAAAACCCCTGCATGGTTGATGATGGTCACACCATGAACATCCATGGTGACGAAGTATAAACCCCTCGCATGGTTACCCAGGCTATTTTCCCTTGGGATCGGGCATGGTCTATGCAACACTTTATTTAGGATTCATCATAGGCTCTAATGCAATATCTCATTTAGGAATAAACATTTACATAGGTTCATTTCATGATCATAACATCATTTATACCATATCTCATGCTTTGGACCTTCAATTCCTCAAGTAACCATAATCGGACATTTTATCAAATTCTTCAGGGGTGTGTAATGGCGGTAAAAGAGCATGCAATTTAAAGATGAAATAATGTAGAAAAATCAGTGTTAAAACCTTTAATCAACACCTTGCAACACCCCAAGCCATTCATATCAAAATCCCTCATCAATTCCAGCATTCGATCTAAGATTTGAAGCTCAAAACATGCTAAAAAATCATACTTTGATGAACTGAAATCACTGTGTAGTAAATTTCTCAATATTTAAGATCTATATGTAAAATCAACTTTAAATCATGCAATATTAAGTAAAGAGGGTTTAGGCACCATGGGTGGAAGGACCCAATGGTTCAACACCGCATACCTTAGCTTTTCAGAAGCTCTTGAAGAAGACATTAATGGAGACTTGGAGCTTGAGTGGGATCCTTGAAGAAATCTGTAAGATTAGTCTTGAGTTTGAGACTTGAATTTAGGGTGAAATATGAGTCTTAAGTTTTTGAGAGGATATTGGGGAATGTTGAGGATGATATGTGGGAGAAATAAGGCTAAGTATATTTAAAAACACATATGGAACCCTTCGGCCCAAGACTTGAAAGTCTTGGACCGAAATAAAAAAAATAACAAAAAAATAGGGCCAAAATAACACAGGTCCGCGTCGCATCACTAGAAATCTGCATTTTCTGCACGAATAAATTTTACAAAAATGGGCATAAATCCTTCATCTGAACTTGGAATGAGGTGAAATGAAGTGCGTCAGAAAGCTAATTCAAAGGGCTTTCAGTAGAAAGTCATGGGCCACCCACTTCTTTGTGTGCTAAGAGATATGCCCCTCTAAAGTTGACCCTCCTAAATGGCGTATTTTGCGATTTTTGGATTTTGATAGACCCATTTTCCCAATTAATTTGACCCCCTAAAAAAATATAAAGTCGGATTTACAAAATAATAAATGGATTTTTAGATATATGGAAAATAAGATTCCGAGTACTTCTAAGGTACGTTTTCTGGCACTTTTTGGGGTTGTTTTAATATCTCCCCCTTGGGAACATTCATCCCTGAATGTAGAGGAGACGTACAAGACAAGAGTAATCATGAAAAAATCAGCCCCAATATGAATGCAACATTAATTTAAAACACTGTTTTCAAAATCTTAACATAAGTGTAAAATCATCATAAACTTGCCAACTTAAAAATGAATGACATAGGGGCTTAAATGTAAGACTTGGAATCATAGAAAGGACTGGGAATGTCATCATAAGCTTGAATAGAGTGAAAGTGATATGGATATCGCTCCCCTATGCCCGCTCTGGCTCCCCAAGAGACACATACGAATAGATGACTCTTCCCAAAGGGCCTTGAAGAACACTACATCATTATCAACCAACTCCTCCCCGTATCCGTCCAACACCTCCACCGGGACCTTCTCTTAAGCCAACTTACCCTCCTTAACACCCACAACCTCAAAGTGTTCTATGACACTAAATCCACCAATACATCACATCCACCTAGAAGCATGAAGAATCGGACGAACCATATATACATCCATAGGTAATTCCCCAACATATGCAACCTTACCAGCCTCCCTCTACACTCTATAAGGACTCACAAACCTCAACTCAAATGTCAATATTAAATACACCTAACCCACTTGGTGCAATAGCCACCATCTCCCTCTTGGAGTCAACCTACACTCTATCATCTTCTCACCTAGGACTTCCAACTCTAATAAGGTGGACTCAAGGCCTTGTCTAATCTAGTCCTCTTATCCCAACAAGATTTGGAACCATCAAGAACCCTATACTACAATTCTCAACTTCCATTAACCTAACTCCCTATCAAGCTGATCGATAGACTCTAATAGGCATCTCTTTACCACCATTATCTATACACACTAGTCAACCTAGAGCACCAACCACAACACTAGCTTTATTGAAAAACAAATGCACTCATACCATAATCCCTAAGGAGTTCTAACAACCTTCTTGTTATCCACAAAGCACACCTATCATATTTAGCAAACAACCTCTCACCCTCCAAGACTTGAAACACTACCCCCAATAATTTATAAGCTCTAAACAAATCAATACCTCATCACTAGAAACCACCACAAACATATCAAGGTAGGGTTTTAAGACCCTATTCATGAAATTCACAATCATCTCCGGTGTATAAGTCAACCCAACAACTCCATCAATACTAATAATGCTCACTCCTAATCCGAAAAGAACACTTAGGGATATCACCTACCCTCTTCCACACTTAGAGACAAAACCCAAAACAAAGTTCAAGCTTAGAGAAGTGGCCAACCCATCGTAGTTGACTAAATAAATCGACCATCCTTACCCACCATATTACAATCTTGTGGGTTCTACACTCATTAGAAATATGCTATGCAAGTAGCCCAAACTACCCCAAGACCCTCAACACAACAAGCTAAGTAGTCATCCCACAAGAATACTTATAATATGTATGTACATACTTTCAAAGAGGCAATAGTCATTTTCCAAATCATTTCAGTGCACAATTGGGCTTAAAAGCCATACACCATTTATAACAATTAATACTTAGGTTCAAATGCCAAAACCATAATTTCATAGTCATAATACTCATGTATTGGGATAGCCCATTCATATACAAAATGGTGCAAGCACCTAAAATGCTTAAAGAGTTGAAACGAAAAACATATATGCAATCACAATATTTGTCATAACCAACCTTTTATCAAAATCATATCATAAAGTGAAATTGGGCCTACCCGCAACATAATTTTTAAAAATAATCTGTATACATGAATGCATATGCTATGAACAATGAGGATATGACATGGGTAATTAAGACTTCATTTAAAACTCAACATTTATAATATGAAGTTGAAGTGAAAACATAATTAATTCCAAATTTAAATCCATACTGTAATTTTTCATTCATAAGTGATTTCAAAAGGGGAACATGCATACTTATAACTTCATAAACCCAAAGTAAATCCTCATATAACAGTTTAAATCACATTAAACTCATCAAATAAACCCTACTCATGCATCTATAGAGTTTTAGAAATCATGATATCAAATGCCAAATTAAAATAAGTAAAATCCATGTACGTTTTCTTGAAAATAAATATTTGAAAAGGGCTTAACTTCATACTTGTGTATTCATAGATAATTTCTGGAATTCATAACATACTTGATAGCCTATATTCATCATGAAGTCACTTGACTTGTGAAACATGCACATATGTTGAGAATTCTTAACTTGGTATTTTATCAAATACTTGGTGGGCACATATGAAGACATGTTCAAATCATGCAAAACGCAAGAATATATATCATGAAATAGTGAAATAAATGCATCTTAAAATTATATAAATCAGCCCACCAACATTAGAGTAAAACCCTATCATGGTTAACTTGTAAATTGTACCAAAACTTCACAATAGTTCATAGATTTCATAGCTTGAATCATGTATAGTCTCAATAGACAAAGATCACTTCATAGTATAAGCTAAAAATAGATATTTATGCATAATCAACAATATTAGACAGAGCCCCAACGTATTTCTTGCTCATATTTTATAATAATAGATACCCATAAGAAATACATCTTGAAATCATGCAATTTTCATAAAAAGAAAGATTGCGCTTCATGGGTGAAACGAACCTATGAATGAAACCTGTATACACATGAATCCTACTAGCATAGAGGGATAACACAAGAAATAGCAACTCCCAGACCTATTAAATCACCTTACTCAAAACGTCGGTCACAACTTGGCCTTACCTAGGGTCAACTAAGTCATAGGAGCAACAATAGAAGAGAATCTATTCAAAATCCCTGGCAATAGCCCACTAACCCAAGAGGCTTCTAACACCCAAGGAAGTCAAGTTTCTAGGCTATTCTCTAATCGCGTTTGTCTTACAACAACCTAGGAAGGCAACCTTTTACCACCAAAATTCCCATCTCACCCACTTAGCACCCAACCTTCTTCCTTGAACTCGTAGTACTACCCACAAATGATTCACATGCACTACCTCATTAGGGAATGAACCACATCAACATCACCAAAACCACCATAAACCTAATAGGGTAAGGACTAGAGATCTTACTCATAAGATGTATAAGCATAACCAGTGTGCTAATCAACTAATAGACACTACCCCAACTTCAATCATCAAAAAAGGACATTCAAGGCCTCATCCACCACTAACAACAATTCTATAGACAAAACAAATTAGGTTCAACACCTTCAATAATCACAAGATGAAAAATGCAACCCCCTTAGAGACCAATTGCACCTTCATGCAAGAATGGACCTACCTCCCATGCTATCACTTGACAACCTCCCACTCAAAGACAGATTCATTAGGAAGTCGGATCCTAACTCTAGGGGTCCCACCATCCATGGAGACACAACATGCATGCAACTATTCCATCTTAACTACATCATCAAAATCCACCACATCAAATCCAACAAGCCACAAAGCAATATCTAATGCTACAAACCCAAATCAACACCTATGAACTTTCTAGAAACAATATACCCAACTAATAGAATAGACACCAAAGATCCACATAACCAATTGGGCATACAAGAAGCCCCACCATCAACCAAAAGAATAGAGAAAAAATAGTAAAACTTGGATCCATTAAAATCAAAACCTTCGACTTCCCTTCCTTCGCCTTCCTTCTTGAAGTGGCATGATCAACTAAAAGAGCAAAGAACATTCATTAGGGGGGAAAACCCTATCTCGCTTCTAAAGCACGACATAGACCATAAAGAAGGGAAACATTTCCTAAAATATTTCATAGCCTCCTACTCATAGTTGTGGTGCACAACACAACCATGAATAAGACTCTAATCGACATGGTATGTTCGACTCCGAGGATCTATCAGCCTAGTTCTCTAATACCATCTTTGTTACGACCCAAGCATAGGGCCTAGACATGACTGGCAAATAGGGAACCCAAAGGAACCCCAAACAAGCCTCATAGAATATCATTACACATCCTTGGTCACAAAACCAATTAAATGACATTTGAAGAATAGAAATAAGGGCAAAAAGGGTCTAAGGGAGAACTTGTCGTAACATAGAATAAAGAGATAATAGAATCAACTCATAACATAAAAACATAGCTTTGTCCAATAATACTTCTACTACATAGATAATGAACGAGCCAAGACATACAACCAGGCTCACCCTCTTAGTCAAAAGTATATGATAAAGTGAAGGGAGTCTTAATACATAATGTGAGAGAATAGTCCTTGTCCCCGTAATGAAGGACTTACTAAAGGCTAACTTGGACAATCTATCTAGCCACAAGAAGAATCACTAGGAGCTCCAGTCCTTACATGGTGATATCATATAGGAAAGAGTATATGTTAGTACATTTGAAAGTACTAAGAATGTGGGATGCAATGTAACAAGGGATAGGCATCATAATCCAAAGTGCAAACGATAGATAATAGGCATATTATAGCAAGATGCCATGTATGATCAATGCATAAGTAAAACATGCTTAAGTATATCATGCTCATATAGAATATCATATATGAAGAATGAGACCAAGCAAGTTATCCAAAGTATAAACCCCTTGGTGGTTGATGGTAGTTGCACCCCGCCATCCATATTGACGAAGTATAAACCCCTCGCATGATTGATGATGGTCACATACAACATCCATGGTGGAGAGGTATAAATCCCCCGCATGGTTGATGATGGTCACACCCCAAAACATCCATGGTGACGAAATATAAACTCCACGCATGGTTACTTAGATCAGGCATGGTCTATGCAACACTTTATATAGGATTCATCATAGGCTCAAATGCAACATCTCATGTAGGAATAAACATTTATATAAGTTCATTTCATCATCATAACATCATTCATAGCATATCTCATGCTTTGGACCTTCAATTCCTCAAGAAAGCATAAGCGGATATTTTATCAAATACATTAGTAGTGTGTAATGGGGGTAAAAGAGCATGCAATTTAGAGATGAAAACATGCAGAAAAATAAGTGGTAAAACCTTTAATCAACACCTGGGAACACCCCCAAGACATTCATATCAAAACCCCTCATTAATTCTAGCATTAGATGCAAGATTTGAAGCTCACAACGTGCTAAAACAATCATAATTTCATGAAATAAAATCATTGTGCAGTAAATTTCTAAATATTTAAGACCCACATATAAAATCAACTTTAAATCTGCAATATTAAGTAAAAGAGAGTTTAGGCACCATGGGTGAAAAGACCCAATGGTTCAACACCACATACCTTAGCTTTTGAGAAGTTCTTGAAGAATACTTTAATGGAGACTTGGAGCTTGAGTGAGACCCTTGAAGAAATCCTTAAGATGTATAGAGATTTGAGAGAGGCATATTGGTGGGTAGGCATGAAGAGGGACATTGCCAAATTTGTTTCAGGTTGCCATAGTTGCGAAGAAGTCAAAGCCGAGCATCTGTCACGATCCAAGCCTAGGGCCTAGATATGGTCGGCAAATGGGAAACCCCAAATAAGCCTCAAAGCATATCATTACACATCCTGGGTCGCAGAAGCAATGTAAAAAAATATAAGAAACATAAATAAGGGGAATTAGGACTAAGGGAGAGAGATTAATACTTTAAGCAACATGTAAAAGTTTAGAAAAACAAGGGAAAGGGACAAAGGGGAAAAGCTTACATAACATCATGATCAAGAGACAAAAGAGTCAAGGCTCACATCATAGATACATAGCATGTCCAACAATACCTCTACTACATAGATAGGAGTGGGGGCCAACATAAGCAACCAGATTCATCATCATAGTCAAAATAGGACGTAAAAAAAGAGTGTCTCAATATAGAATAAGAGATACATAGACTAGGGTCCCCGAAGTGGAGGATTCACCAACTAGCTTGAGTAGCATCGATCTAGCCATGTGGACGAGGAGGATGATAAACTTGGGCACCAATCCCTACATGATAATATCATGTAGGCAAAAGTATGCGTTAGTATGCTTGAATATACAAAGTATGTAGGATGAAATGCAACAAAAGATAGGTATCATAATCAAAATGCATAACAATAGGCAATAGGCATAATATAACAATATGGAATAAATGATCTATGCATAAGTGAAACATGTTGAAGTATCTCATGCTCATGTAGGATACAATATGTGTAGAAGAGACCAAGCTAAATTTCTAATGTACAAATCCCTTGATATGTTAGTGATGATTTCAACCATCACCCTGCTGTGTAAGGTACAAACCCCTCATAAAGGTTAGTGATGATAATACCCATCACCCTAGTGTGTGGGATACAAACCCCTCATCATGGTTAGTGATGATAGCATCCATCACCCTACTATGTGGGGTACAAACACCTCATCAAGGTTAGTGATGATAGCACCCATCACCCTTGTGTGTAAGGTACAAACCCCTCATCATGGTTTGTGATGATAACCCCCATCACCCTAGTGTTTGAGACATTAACCCCTCAACTAGGTTACCTAGATCGGGCATGGTCTAATGTAATACTTTATATAAAATATATCATATACATAAGCTCATTTCATCATCATATAGTCAATCATATCATATCTCATACTTTGGACCTTCAACTCATCAAGAAACCACTCCGGACATTTTATCAAACATTTGGCGGGTGTGTGATGGGGAAACAAGACCATGCAATTTAAAGATGAAATCATGCAAGAAAATCCATTGTAAAACCACCAATCAACACCTTGGAACACCCTTAAGTAATATATATCAAAACCCCTCATCCAACCTTGCAATAGATCCAAGATTTATAGCTCAAAACATAGCAAAATAGTCATAACTTTACGTAGCTTTAATATACTTCATAGACATGTTCATACTAGTAAACCCATTTGTAAAATCAACTTTAAATCATGCAAATTGAGTAAAAAGGAGATTGGGGCACCATGGGTGGAGAGTTTCTTGAAGAAGTTTTGAAATGGAGGCTTGAAGTTTGAATGAGATCCTTAGTTTCAATGAGTTTTGGGACTCCTGAATATTTAGGAGGAATTGGGGCTTGACTTGGTTTCCTTTAATTCTAACAAGACTTCTTGAAAACCTTGAGACTGGATGGAGATTCAGATGAAAATTAGAGAGGAATTTGAGAGTTTTTGGTGAGATTTTAGGGCTAAAATGGCTAAAGAATGAGGGATTTTCATTTATATTGGTATTGGGTTATTACCCAATTGCCCAAGTGTAAAAAGGACAATTTTAGGAAATTTTTTAACTAGTTCGTGTCAGGTCCACATCATGGACCCGTCGTAGACAGCAACTATTTTTGCAAAGTTTCACAAAAAATTATTTTTCTTGGCACGGAGAAAGTATACCTTTTAGGTACTCGTTATCCTACAAAATTTTGCCCTCTAAATAAGAATATGAAGTCAGAATTGCGAAATTCTGCACGGATCTTGAGATATTGAAGAAAATTACATCATAGGGTCTTTTTGAGCAACGTGGATGGATGTCTAAATATTCCCAATTTGAGATATAAGAGAATTAGGATATGGGGGCAATCCTAGGCAAGTGTGGGGCGTTTCAATATCTCCCCCTTAGGAACATTCATCCCTGAATGTTGAAGATATGTACATAAGAAGAGTAATCATGAATAAATCAACCCCAACAAGAATGCAACAATACATTTAAAACACCATTTGCCAAATCTAACATAAGTGTTAATAATCGTCATGAACTTGTCAACATGAACATGGATGCATGCAAATGACATAAGGGCTGAAGCATAGGACTTGAAATCACATGAAGGGGTTCAACATGTTATCATAAGCTTGAATAGAATGAAAGAAGTACGGATATTGCTTTTCCATGCCCGCTCCGACTCCCCAAGAGACACTTTCGACTTGACGATTTCTCCCAAAGGGCCTTGCCAAATACTACACCCTTATCAATCAATATCTTCAACCCTTCCATCCAATATCTTAACTGGGACCTCTTCCTAAGGCCACTTATCATCCACAACACCCACAATCTTACGAGTTCTATAGCACTAGACTCACAACCACATCCCTTCAACCTAAAAGCATGAAAACCGGACAAACGATAACCATATCCCTAGGTAATTACAATCATTAAGCAACCTTACTAATCCTCCCTCTACACTCTATAAGGACTCACAAGCCTCATCTCAATTGCCAACCTTAAATACACCTAACCCACTTTGTACAATAAATACCATTTCCCCCTTGGGAGACAACCTCCACTCTATCATCTTCTCACCCAAAACTTCCAACTCTAACCAACTGATGGAGCCCACTTGTCTCCTTTTTACCACCATCAACAACACATGCTAGGCTACCTAGAGCACCTACCGCAACATTAGTCTTACCGGGAAAAAGAAAATAATGCACACTCATTCATAATCCTTAAGGAATTCTAACCACCTTGTTGTTATCCACAATGCACACCTATCATATTTAGCAAACAACCCCCAAATGATTCACAAACTCTAAACAAATCAATACCTCATCACTAAAGGCCACTACAAACATATTAAGGTAGGGTTTTAAGACCCTATTCAAGAAACCCTCAAACACCACCGGTGCAAAATTCAACCAAACAACACCATCAATACTAATAATGCTAACTCCTAGATCGAAAAGACACTTAGGGATATCACCTACCCTCATCCTCACTTGAGAACAAAATCTGAACCTCAAATAAACCTTAGAGAAGTGACTAACCCATTGTAGTTGCCAAATAGATCGACCATTCTTAACCCTCACATCACAAGCTTACGGGTCCTATACTCATAGAACGCATGCTATTACTATGCTATGCAAGTAACCAAACCACCTCAAGACCTCCAACCTATCAAGATAGGGTCAACCAAGATCACAAGACAAGACTTTAGCAACAACAACATGGGGCAACCCTTATAGACCCCTACTAGCCACTATAGACTGATGCAACCATCCGAGACACACATGAATCCTACTATGACAAAGGAATAATACAAGAGATAGTAACTCTCAGACCTATCAACTCACCTTACCCAAAACGTCGATCGCAACATTGACCTTACTTAAGGTCAACTAAATCATTGGAGGAGCAATAGAAGAGAACCTACTCACAAGCTCTGATAATAGCCCGCTAAACCCAAGAAGCTCTTAACCGGTGTACTAGTCAAATCAAAAGACACTAAACCAATTTCAAATATCGAAAAGGGACATTCAAGGCCTCATCTACCACCACCAACAATATTATAAACAAAACAACTTAGGCTCAACACTTCCAACTCTAATAAGATGATAAATGCAACCCCTTTAGAGATCAATTGTATCCTAAGACATGAATGGACCTACCCCCCTCCCTTGCTATCACTTGACCACCACATCATGACTCTTCCACTCAAGGATGGGTTTATTAAGGAATCGGGATCTAATTCTATGGGTCCTACCATCCACGAAGACATAACATGCAAGAACCCATTCCATACCTAGTATGACATTGAAATCCACCACGCCAACTCCAATAAGCCACAAAGCAAGACCTAATGTAATACAAATCTAGATCAACACCTATGCACCTTCTTGTAATGATATACACAACAAAAAGATAGAAATCAAAGGTCCACACAACAACTTGGGCACACAAGAAGCCCTATTGACAAAAAAAAAAAGAATAGAGAAGAAATAGTGCCACTCCAGGCCATCATTGCAAGCACATGAAAGCCAAAAGAAAATTTTAACATACCGGTAGCAACATCGGGCACCTCATCCCCTCCTTGAGCCTATTGATAAACATCACCACCCTTACTCTTGCATCAACCATATGGGCAACCCAAAATTATATGGCCTATCTTACCACACCCAAAGCATACACCTGTGTTGCTCCAACACGGGCCACCATGGTCAATCCTACATGTCGGGCACTTGTGATTAACCATCCCCCCATCCCATTCTTTTCTCTTATTGCATTTATGAGGACAATCATTCCTCTTATGACCCTCTTCACCACAATGGAAACAAGCGTTGGTGTCCTTCAAACATGGGCCTCTATGAATCTTACCACATGTTAGACACATAGTATCATCTCTATCTTTGGTACTTTCGAACTTTCCTTCAAAATGGGCCCTCTTGACCTCCCTACCTCCCCTCTCACCACTAGAAGCCTCGGGAGCACTCAGTTGTTGGTCAAGGTGAGTTGCCAATTTCACCACTGTTTTGGCCACTTTCTACAAAGCATTGCAAATCTCTGCATTCATCATAGCACCATCCCAAGTAGCTTGAGACATATCCTGAAATGTAACAGTTAGGAGTTAGCAATAAGCCCTAGGGGATCTAACTCCATAGAATGCATAGATCATGAAGAAGTTAAACATTACCTAAAACGCCTCATAGCCTTCTATTCATAGTTGTAGTGCATAACACAACCATGAATAAGACTCTAATTGTCGTGGAGTGTTGGACTCTGAGGATCTATCAACCTAGTGCTCTCATACCACTTTTCTCATGACCCAAGCCTAGGTCCTAGACATAACCGTCGAATGGGGAACTTGAAGGAAGGCCAAACAAGCCTCATAGCATATCATTACACATTCTAGGATTCGAAAGCAATGTAAAACAATATAGAAAACATAAACAAGGGGAAATAGGTCTAAGGGAGAGAGTTGATACATAAGTAACATGTGACGGTTTAGAAAAATAAAGGTAAGGGACTAAGGGTAAAAGATTGCATAAAATAATAATCAAGAGACAATAGAGTCAAGGCTTATATTATAGATACATAGCATGTCCAACAATACCTCTAAACATAGATAGGAACGGGGGCTAAGACAAGAAATCGAGCTCACCCTCATAGTCAAAATAGGATGTATAAGAAGGAATGTCTCAATACATAGTAAGATATACATAGACTAGGGTCCCCGAAGTGGAGGATTCACCAACTAGCTTGAGTAGCATCGATCTACCCATGTGGAGGAGAAGGATGATAAACATGGGAACCAGTCCCTACATGGTGATATCATGTAGGCGAGAGTATATGTTAGTACGTTTGAATGTACTAAGTATGTAGAATACAATGCAACAAGAGATAGGTATCATAATCAAAATGCATAACAATAGGCAATAGGCATAATATAACAATATGGCATGAATGAGCAATGCATAAGTGAAACATGCTTAAGTATCTCATGCTCATGTAGGATATCATATGTGTAGAAGAGACCAAGCTAGATTTTGAAAGTACAAACCTTTTGGTAGGTTAGCGATGATTTCACCCGTCACCCTAGTGTGTGAGGTACAAACCCCTCATCAAGGTTAGTGATGATAGCACCCATGACTCTAGTGTGTGAGGTACAAATGTCTCGTCAAGGTTAGTGATGATAGCACCCATCACCCTAGTGTGTGAGGTACAAACCTCTCATTAAGTTTAGTGATGATAGCATCACCCTAGTGCTTGAGACATTATCCCCTCTATAGGTTACTCGGATCGGGCATGGTCTAATGCAACTCTTTATGTAGAATACATCATATACATAAGCTCATTTCATCATCATATAGTCAATCATATCATATATCATACTTTGGACCTTCAAACCATTAAAAAACCATATCTGGATATGTTATCAAACATTTGGCAGGTATGTAATGGCGGTATAAGACCATGTAATTTAGAGATAAAATCATACAATAAAATTTATTGTAGAACCACCAATCAACACCTTGCAACACCCTTAAGCAATATACATCAAAACCCCTCATCCAACCTTGCAATAGATCCAAGATTTATAGCTCAAAATATAACAAAATAGTCCAAACTTTACATAGCTTTAACATTGTTCATAGACATATTCATACTGGTAAACCCATTTATAAAATCAACTTTAAATTATGTAAATTGTGTAAAAAGGAGATTAGGGAACCATGGGTGGAACAACCCAATGGCTAAAACCTACACACCTTGACTTTAGAGAGTTTCTTGAAGAAGTTTTTTAATGGAGGATTGAAGCTTGAATGAAATTCTTAGGTCCGGATGAGTTTTGGGACTCTTGAATCTTAAGGAGGACTTGCGGCTTGACTTGGTTTCCTTGAATTCCAACAAGACTTCTTGAAAACTTTGAGAATGGATGGAGAATTTGATGAAGATTAGAGAGGAATTTGATAGTTTTTGGTGAGTTTTAAGGGATAAAATTTTCCAAAGAAAAAGAGATTTTTTTATATAGGTATAGGGTTATTACCCAATTGCCCTTGAGTAAAAAGAATAATTTTCAGAAATTTTTGAACTAGTCCACGTCAGGTCTGCGCCGCTGACCCATCACGGACAACTACAGTTTTTGGGAAGTTTCATCATATCGGATCATGGTACACAATTCACTTCACACTTTTAGAGGTCCTTCCAAAGAGTTCTAGGAAGCAAGATAAAGCTTAGTATGACCTTTCACCCTCAAACAGATGGCCAAGCGAAAATAACTATCAAAATTCTTGAGGATATGCTTAGGGATTGTATTTTGGAGTTTAAGGGTAGTTGTATGATCATCTTCCATTGGTTGAGTTTGCTTATACAAATATCTATCATTCTAGCAATAGTATGGCTCCTTTTGAGGCCCTCTATGTTAGACATTGTAGATCACTGGTTGGGTGGTTTGAAGTTGGAGAAATTGCTTTGTTGGTCCCAGATCTGGTTATGGATGCTATGGAAAAGGTAAGGATGGTTACAGAAATGTTGAAAACAGCCCAAAGTTGCCAAAAGTCTTATGTCGATGTGAGAAGGAGAGAGCTTGAGTTTAAAGTGGGTGATTGGGTTTATTTGAAGGTGTCACACATGAAGGGTGTGGTTCGTTTTGGTAAGAATGTTAAACTAAGTCCAAGGTTTGTGGGTCCTTACAAGGTGATGAGGAGGATTGGTAAGGTAGCCTATGAGTTGGAATTTCCTAGTGAAATGGAAATGGTTCATCCGGTCTATCATGTGTCTATGTTGAGGAAGTGTGTGGGAGACCCTAATGCTATTGTGCCTCTTGATGTTGTCAGTGTTTTTGAAGACAACTTGACATATAAAGAAGTTCCAGTAGAGATATTGGGTAGACAACTGAAGAGGTTGAGGAACAAGGATGTCGCTTCCGTTAACGTCCTTCGGAGGAATCAACAAGTCGAGAGTGCTACATGGGAGGCCAAATCGGATATGCAAAAATGATATCCTTGTCTATTCCATCCTACTCGAGCCTAAGGTACTAATTCAAAGTCTTCTGTATGATTTCATGCCTCATGTTCCAACTCCTAAGTCATTTGCATGCATTCATGTTTATATTGGCAAAGTTTATGGTGATTTTACACTTACGTTGAGATTTTTAAAATAGTGTTTTAAGTATGTTGTTGCATTCTTGTTGGGGCTCATTTCTTTATGATTATTGTTCTTGCATACTTTTCTTTGACATTCGGGTACGAATGTTTCCAAGGGGGAGATATTGAAACAACCCCAAAAAAAGTGCCCGAAAATGTGCCTCAGAAGTACTCGAAATCGTAATTTCCATATATCTCAAAATCCAAGCGTGATATCAAATATTCGACTTCATAGTCTTTATCAGGGGATCAAATTGAGTGGTAAATTGGTATAACTCTTATTAAAAAGCAATCGAATCACAATTTTAATTTTTCAAAATACAAATTCCAAAGAGCATTCCGCACCCTTGCCGAGATGCGACCAGGGCGCGGAGATGCCTAGTTTGTTGACTGTTTTTGTTTTCTTGATCATAGACTTTTGGTTATTGAGCCTGAGTGCTCCTATGCTTGAAAATACCTATACTTAGCTATATTTCACCCTGATATCATTCAAGATATTCCCCACTACTGTCTCAAACACTTAGATTCATATTTCACCCTAAAACTAAAGTCCCAAAACTCATTCGGATCTAAGGATTTCACTCAAGCTTCAAGTCTCCATCT
>JAOTQR010000086.1:13979936-14135811 GCA_025774065.1 Solanum ossicruentum | reverse complement strand
GTATACAGCCTTATAGCTCCAATATTATGACCACCAAAAAGAATAATCTCAAAGGTAATATAAAGATAAAGTATACAATTTTGACGGGTGGTAGCCCGAGGGGGTTCAGCAAGAACCTAGAATAGGGACGATCCTGATACAGTATTACAGGTGGTAGCCCGAGGGGGTTTATGAAGAACCTAGCATAGGGACGATCCCAATACAATTTACTACTGATCAGATGGTCATTTGTTTACAGCTGTGTACAGATTTTACAGTACAGATGATACAGTAAAGGTAAACTGATATAAAGAATATAAAGTACTCGATCCCAAAGTATAACTAAAGGTGGTGTCTTATTCTACACTAGTGCATGGTTTCATTTGAGTTGTTATTTCATACACAGTATTTGCTGCCTTACATATTCAGTACATTATCTCGTTCTGAGTCCCTTCCGGGGGACCTGCATTTTATGCTGCAGGTACAGGTACTAATAGATCTCCCCAGTAGAGTACAAAACATTCAGCTGCAGTTACTGAGCTCCAGGTTGCTTCGAAGCTTTGTGTGTGTTTAGAACTTTTCTGTTTGCATTATCCAGTTAATTCAGATGGAGCCTGTCCTGAACATAGCAGATACTTTCCCTCCTTAGAGGCTTTGTAGACTGTGCAAACTAATATGTGGTCATGTCTCATATTTTAGACATCGTGGACCTAATGACCTAGCTATACGCATCTCCTTTTAACTTGTTAAAACCATTTATCTCCTCAGAAGCATGCCAAATATAGATATTACTTATTATATGTATGCAAAATGTATAGATATAGATTGGTTCTCCCGAGCCTTATCGGCAACGGGTGCTAGCCCGCCCTAACCGGACTTTGGGGCTTGGCATTTATCCCAAAAGTAGCTTAATTAACCATCTTCGACAGTACCACAATATGCACCTCAAAAAAACACACATAATGAACCTAAATTTCACCATATCTGACTAAAAAGATATAAGAAATCACATGTTGAAATTCATGAAAAATCACTTACAATATACAATAATAAACATTGAAATTCACCTCAAATGAAATGCTGAAACCAATTAACAATGCTCCCATGATGTTCTAATAGGAAAAATACTTAGATTAGCCTTTTGAATCACAGAAATTGGATATCAGACAAAGATTTTATCACTGTTGAAACTTTTCTTACTTTCCATTCCTCAAACTAAGCTTATATATTTCACTTCCGCCACTCACATACCTCTGTGAACATGATGTCGCTCAACCCAACTTCTCAAAGGAAGCAGGGGCAGTGGTAATCAACATAATAACCCAACTGAGAGGTTGGGGTTGAATCTCATAGGGAATTGTTGTTCAAGATAGAAGTGGTCCATTGGACTAAGCAATTGTATGATCTAGGGGATTGCAATAATTAAAAGTAAGAATTTCAATTACTTTCCCTTTGACAAAATTGACATAAAAGAAGGAAAAATTTATTTTGACTGATGAGCCTAAAAGGATCTTCCAAACTCTGAAGGACAAGTGTACATACGCTCCTATTTTGGCCCTATTAGAAGGGTTAAAGAGGTTTGTTGTGTATTGTAATGCTTCAAAGATTGGTTTTGGGTGTGTCTTGTTGCAAAGTGGTAAAGTTACTGCTTATGCTTCTAGGAAACTAGAGGTGCAACAACAAAATTATCCTACCTATGATTTTGAACTAGTGGCCTTGGTTTTTGCTTTGAAAATATGGTTTTATTATTTGTATGCAGTTCATGTAGATGTATTCACCAACCACAAGAGTCTCCAATATGTGTTCACCTAAAGAGATCTTAATTTTAGCAAAGAAGATGGTTAGAACTTCTTAAGGATTAAGACATAAGTGCGCATCATCATCTGAGCAAGGCTAATATTGTGGCCAATGCTCTACGTTAAGTGTCCATGGAAATCATAGCTCACATTGATGATGGTAAGAAGGGATTGACAAAAGAAGTTCACTGATTGGCTAAATTGGGCATTGGATTGAATGAGGTTGAAAGTGGTAGTATGGTGGTTGTTGATAGCTCCAACTTCTTTGATTGAAGAGTCGAATCCAAACTAGATTTGACCCTAAGTTAGAGTTTAAGGTTTTGGTGAAAAAGGAAAAGGTGGAGGTTTTCTCTCAATGGGGAGATAGTGTCCTTAGATATCAAAGTGTTGTCTGTGCCCAATGTTAATGGGTTGAGGGACTTGATCTTGAAAGAGGCACATTATTCATCCTATTTTTTATTCACCTTAGCTCTACAAATATGCATAATTTGAGGGATTTGTATTGAAGGGGTGGTATGAAAGGAGATATTGTGAAGTTTGTAGCTGGTTGTCACAATAGCCAACATGTCAAAGTTGAACATTAAAGTTCGGGGGGCCTAGCCCAACACATTGAGATTCCTACTTGAAAATGGGAAGAGATCAACCTAGACTTTGTGATTAGCTCTCCTAATACTAAGAGATATTTTGATTCCATATGGGTTATTATTGATAGAATGACTAAATTGGCTCATTTCCTACCGGTTAAGACAACTTATGATGTCAAATAGTATGCTAAGGTGTACATTTATGTGCTGGATAAATTGCATGGGGTTCCATTGGCTATTATTTTAGATTCTGGTGCTTAATTTACTTTAGACTTAAGGAGATTCTACAAAGAGGCCTTGGTACTAAAGTTAAGTCTAGCGCGACCATCCATCCACGAATGGATGGTCAAGCCGAATGGACCATTCAAACTCTTGATAATATGCTTAGGGTTTGTGTTTTTGAACTTAAAGGTATTTGGGATAATCATCTTCCACTTTTTGAGTTTTCCTACAACAATAGCTATCCCTCTAGTATCAAAATGGCTCCCTTTGAACCTCTATATGTTTAATATTGTAGATCATTGGTAGGGTGGTTTGAAGTGGGAGAAATAGTCTTGTTGGGTCTAAATTTGATTATGGAAACTTTGAAAAAGATAAGGTTGATAATATAAAGATTGAAGGTGCCTCAAAGTAGGCAAAAGTCTTGCTCCGATACGAGAAGTAATCTTAAGTTTTGTGTTGATGTTTGAGTGTATTTAAAGGTCTCACCTTTCGATTTTACAAGAAGGGAAACTTGAGCCCAAGATATGTAAGGCTTGATAGAATTTTGAGGATAGTTGGTTAGATTGCTTCTGAGTTGGACTTGCCTATGAAAATGAGTATGCCTTATCCGGTCTTCCATGTGTCTATGTTGAGAAAGTGTGTAAGTGATCCAAACTCTATAGTGCCTTTAGAAGTTGTTGGTATTAAGGAGAATTCGGCCTATGAAGAGGTCCTGATTGAGAATTTGGATAGATAAGTGATGAGATTGATATACAATGATGTAGCATCTGTCAAAGTCCTTTGGAGGAACCAATAAGTCGAAAGTGCCACTTGGGAAGCAGAAGCAGGCATTAAATAGCGATACCCTTATCTTTTCAGCTCTAATCAAGCCTAAGGTAATAAGCTAATTGTGTCTATGGTTTCAATTCATGTACTTCAACACTTCTATGTCATATTGCATGTATACATACTAGTAATGACATGTTTTGATAATGTTTGATGCATAAGTTTGAGATTTCATGAAAACTGATCTTTAAGTTGTAATGATGCATTCATGTTAGGCTGATATTTTTCTTGTTACCCCATTCAAGTATGCTTCCATCACATTCGATGATGAATATTGTCACAATCTAGGCCTAGGACCTAGGAGTGACATGGCAAATGAGAACCTGAGAGTCCCCAAACAAGTCTCATGGCATCGATGTACACGTCATTGGTTCGGAAGTGCGTAAGTAAAGAACAATTACATAGTTCTAAGAGAATGAAGATTTGGACTCAAGCTATGGGGATTCCATAGGAATAAAGATTTGCATGGATTCGTATAGCACATAACATATAAGAACTAAGTGCCAGATAAGTACGACTCACTCTGTGAGGATAAAAAGGAATTAGGAATTTCCACATTTCCAAATCTCATCATGGTCATGTCATCATAGCACCAACATCATAAGATAAACAAAATATAGTATCCATGGTAAATAAGCATAGCATATACCAAGCCTGTACATAGAGTTTACATGATTTCCAATAATGCCTCTAGGTCATAGAGTAGGACGGGGGCTATGACATGTCTAGAGCTCACCCTCAAAATAAAGACATAAAGTAACATAGGATGATAGGTAGATAGCAGGTGGATCTTGTCCTTGGAATAAAGGATATACCACTAGCTAGTCTTGCAATCCAATTTAACTATCAAGAGTTGGATGAAGATAGTCACTGATCCCTATATGGTTAGATCATGTAGGCAAAAGTTTGTGTTAGTACGTCTGAATGTACTAAGTATGTGGGCATGCGAATTCTTGTGAACATGTTAACCTGCAATATTAGATGACAAAGCCGCATATATAGAAGGAAGTATATAAGAAAGAATGATATATGCCATAATAATTAAACATATGGGGATGTAAGCTCAACTAACATAAGAGCAATCGAGCTATTACTTGGAACTCTATTGTCTGGACCACACCAGATAAAGGGGCGATCTACTTAACAAAGGTAGATCCTTCTCATAATAATCCTTTAAAAGGGCATAAACATGAACCTATGTTTCGCCCATAGTTATGAGATAGGAGACTTTATATAAGGACCCCTTGAGTCAAGCCCCCACCTCCAATCTTATTCGGTGATAAGTCAACATGCCATGAGAATACATTTACGTATATGTGGTTAAAAGGAGAATAAGTCTTTTCAAAACATAACAATGCATACTTAGGCTTAAAGGCCAAATCACATTTCATAATCCATGTATACTTGGGAAAAAAGCAAAATTATTCTTCAATTCATACTTGCATACATAGGAATAACTCATTCAAACTTATACATGATGGTGTAAACACCCACAATTGCTTAAAATCCATATTATAAATATTATGTGATCACATGTCTCATGTCAGAACCATACTTGCTTCAAATCATAGTTATAATCATAATTGGGTCTTAACCCACGTCATAAATCTCATGAAAATCAATGTTCATGCATGCATACGCCATGAGCAATGATGAAATAGCATGGACAACAAAAATTCATATTTAAAATAGCAGAATGATGTTCTATCAAAATACAATACCTTTGATATTTGAAACTTGAAATTTTATATGTTCTCAATGCGATATTAGTAGGTTTGATGTGTTTTAATATTTGTTTTGCAGGATTTAAGGGTTGGTACTATTTTTTAGACAAAGTGTGTAGGAGTTGCTGAAAATGATGATCCATAAGACCTTTTACGAGCTTTAAAGGGGGTTTCATGTACAATTCAAGTGAAGGGTGTATTTTTAAAGTTGAGTCTACGAACATGCGAACGAGCTGTATTCTTGGTATCGTATGTATACTGAGGATCAGAAGGTAGTAACTTGCTAAAATTCCATCAGATAAAACTCTCTATGGGCCGTAGAAGGGTGTGGTAGAAGATAAGTCCAGAATTGAAGTACCAGTTAACGGAAGCCCAATCATGAGCCGTAAACTACTATATGGCTGGTAGAGTACCTCACATAGCCTGCTGACCCAGTTGTCCTAATTCATTTTGATTTTGTATTTTAAACACTATAAATAGGTTTTTTTGGATTATTTATCATAGTGGACGACGAGGAAATAGTGGAGAAACATTAGAGAGTTTGAGAAACACTTGCAAAAACTCTATTTTCATCTTTGAATTTTAATCTTGTGATTCCTATTGAAGAGTGGATTTCTTGTTCTTAATTATTTTGTGTAAGTGTTCAATTATGTTATTCAAATTCATAAGTCTTGCATTTACACTGATCATGAGTAGATAAACCCAGAACTAGGGTTGTGGGAACCATGAAGAACTAACAAGGTAAAATCATCGTCATTCTTGAAAACTGTGCATGCATATATTAATTAATTCTCTTCGTATTGAATGCTTTCTAATGGTGGCCAACATTAGAACCTGCCTACTATTACTGACTAGATCAAGGTAGTAATAAATAGGAAAAAAGATTAAATAACAGGATTTGATCGATGTTTCTCATCTAATAAACTGAATTGGTCCAAGAGTAGGTTGTACTGGAACAATAGTAAGGGCTAGTAATGTCACACTTCGGGGATTGGCCAAATCACATAGCGAAATTTGTCTCTCGCCTAGGGCAAAAGGGTTTGGTGAACTTAACTTACTATTATGCATACTACACACTGGAAAAGGGTTCGATTATCTAGTAATACTGAGTTAGGGAATCACGGGGAACATGATACTCTAGTTTCTCTTCATATTAGTTTAACACCTGTCTTAGTTTAGAATTGCTTTTAATAGTTATTATAACCCCCTTTTTGGGGAGATAAATTGGTTGATCAACCCAAATTGCAATTGAATTCTTCTGAGTCTACCTTATTCCTTGTTGGATTCAGCCCTAACCTTGGTTAGGATATATATCTTTACAACGATCGCTTTAGCCTAAAAAAGAAGGTGTATCTTGGACAACATCACATAATAAGATGAATCCATGTTTAAATCATAAGGAAATCAACAATTAAAAACATAAGTGAGACTACCCATGCTTAAATTCATAAACTAAAGGGACATGCATATTCAAATCCTCATAAATCAATCTTATACAACATAATAGGGTTTCAATCATAGTAAAAACATTAGTTAAACACAACGCATAACTCAATCTGATCAAACCAATACTAATTTAAAATACTCATATTCAAAGTAAGCTTAAAATTCATAATTTAAGAAGTAATATGTTTTTGGGGTCTTCATGATTGAAAGGAGTCATGAACCTATCCCTCATACCTTCATTAACTAGAAGGATTAGTATGGAATTAACTTGAATTGAAAGCCCACTTGAAATCCTAGCTTGAATCCCCCCACTTGACTTTGAAGAGAGAACTTAGAAACTGAATTCTAGAGCTTGAGTGAATAATGAGAGTGAATGAGTGTAAAGAGTGAGTATAATCTGATTAAGGGGCTTAGGATAGGTACGAAGGTCCTAATAGACCTTTAAAATAAACCAATATTATGAAAAGACCATTAATGAAGGGGATTTTAAGAAGTTTCCAAGGTTCTTGTACAAATGCACCATGGACCGTACAAATGTTCATTAATGGTACAACAGTCCGTAAAAATATCTCCTCTGACACTTAGAAAATTTAGGCCAAGGATGGTTTCACCGAAGGTTTCATGATCCATACAAATTTTCACTGATTATATAATGGTTCGTTAAAGTGTATCTATGTTCTGAGATGGTACTTTGACACTCAGAACCATATTTTGGAGATGGAACCTTATGAGACCCCACCATGGTCCGAGTTGGGTTACATGACCCGTACAAGGTCCTTGGTAAGTTCCTTTTCCACACAATGTCTTTCAAGCTAAGGGCACCTACCACAAGCCACTATCACGACTAGGTGAGTACCATAAGCCATGAAGGGCTCAGTGGAGGGCCACTTGGTCTTGAACTCCACCATAAGCTAAGTCATGCCATGCACATGGCCAAGAGCTTTCACAACTTGTAGATCCCTCCACGGCTCATGGAGGTGACTATGGAGTGTCACCTTGGTCAAAACATCAGAAATTCTAAATTCAAGCATTGTTAAGGCCTTCCAAGGTCCGGGTCCTTACATCGTCTCCCCCTTGGGAATATGCGTCCTTGAATGAGATAGAACATGGCTTGAAAGGCTAGACTTGAATGTGAAACATTTCAACATGAAGACACAATGCATAATCATCACTTGAAAATCATAAAATCATGAAAACCCATGTCAAAACATAATGTAAACCCATTTTGTGCTCATGTATGCATGTCATGCAATGAAACATAAGAGAGAAAGAATTAGGAACATTTAGAATAGGAAGAACCTAACACCTTAGGCTTGAGTAGATTGGAAAAGAAAGTGATATCACATCATCATATTGGCCTCCGCCTCCCATGTAACACTCTCCATATGTTGATTCCTCCAAACCACTTTAACCGAAGCCACTTCCTTGTTACAAAGCCATTTTACTTGTCTATCTAAAATTTTGACCAGAACCTTTTCATAAGTCAAGTTATCTTCAACCTCATCACCTTCGAAAGGCACAATCGAACTAGGATCACCAATCAACTGTCTGAACATTAACACATGGAAACCAAGTGAACAGAACTTATTTCTAAGGGCAAATCCAATGCATAGGCCACCTTGCCAATCCTCGAAACTATCTCATAAGGACCTACAAATCTAGGACTTGACTTGCCCTTTTTACCGAAACGCATTACACCCGTCATAGGAGAAACCTTCACATATACCCAATAAACAACATGGAACTCAAGATCCCTCTTTCTAACATTTGAATAAGACTTTTGATGACTTTGAGCCATCTACCCTATCAAATTCACTTTATCAATGGCCTCAAACACCAAATTTGAGCCTATCAATGCCATCTCACTAAACTAAAACCTTTCTTCCGGGGATCTGCACCTTCTCCCATATAAAGCCTCTAACAATGCCATACCAATGCTATCATGAAAACTATTATTGTAGGCATACTCGATAAGTGGTGGATAATCATACCAATTTCCTTTGAATACCAACACACCGACCCTCAATATGTTCTCCAAAGCTTTAATTGTGCTTTTAGCTTGTCCATCTATTTGAGGATGAAAAATGGTACTTAACGTTACCTTAGTGCCAAGCCCTTTTTGAAATGATTTCCTAAAGTGAGAAGTAATTAAGGTACCACAATCCAATATGATATACTAGTCACACCATGAAATATAACCAATTCTTGGATATACAACCTTGCATAATCTTCGGCATTGAAAGTAGTCTTAACCGGTAAGAAATGAGCCGGTTTGGTCATCTTATGAACAATGACCCAAATATAATCAAATTGCTTCTGGGTATGGCAAACCAAACACAAAGTCTATGTTCACATATTTCCACTTCCAAGTAGGAATCACAATATCTAATATAAACCTTCCGAAAAGGGCAAGGTGCCACTCGAGCCATTTCTTTAATCCTGAATGTGTATTTTGGGGGATTTCTATATCTTAAAACTTTAATTTCTTGATATTACCACCTATTGGAAGACTTATTATGGTTAGGGTCCCATTCAAAATCATATATGTCTTATATGACATGCCACCCTATCATATTATGTGAGACAAGAAATACGGGGTCTCACAGTCTCCCTCTCTTAAGAACATTCGTCCGCGAATGTATCAATACAGCTCCTTGGTTGCATTACCATCTGCCAATTTTTTTTGGATATATCTATTACCCCTGGAAGACCGTATAACAATTTCCAAAAACTCCAATTACTAAACTTTGTATAGCTATCCCACGACAAAATATGCAAGTCGCACTTCGAAATCCTTTAAAATTTAAGTTACTGTAAATAAATAATTGCCAATTTTTGATTGTGAATTACCTTAAGTTGTAAATAGGTGGAGGTTGTTCTTTATGATTTCTTTGTTTTTGGTTTCTCAAGTTATTTCCTCAATATTGTTGTTCTGACACAACACTTTCATAGGTGTTACTTCTTTATTTCGAAGTTTCGTACTTGTCGATTTAAAATAGGCACTAGTACCTCATCATAAGATAAGTCTTCAACAATTTCGGTATCCTCAAGGTTAGTAATATATGAATGATCTCCATACACTTCTGCAACATAGATACATAAAACACTAGATGGACTGCTCCCAGTTCTGAAGGCAAATCAAGCTTGTATACGACCTTGCTAATTTCAAATAATCTTATATGGTTTGACCTATCTCAGGTTGAGCTTTACATTCTTTCCAAATTGCATGATACCCTCCATAGGTGGTACTTTAAAGGAAATCTAATCTTTTACATTAATTCTAAGTCTTATCATCAAACGGTTGTATAAGACTTCTGCTGACTCTGGGCTATTTGCAATTGGTCTCTAAGAAATCTCACTTTTTCCATCGCTTATTAAACTAGATTAGGGCCTAGAAACTATTCCTCCCCAACCTCAAAATAATCGATCGGCAACCTACACCTTCGTACTATAGTGCTTCATAAGAAGCCATTTGAATACTAGCTTGGAAGTTGTTATTATAAGCGAACTCAATAAGAGGTAGATGTTCACCTGAGCTTTCTTTAAATTCTAGCACATAGATACGTAACACATCCTCGATAATCTGAATGGTACACTTTGCCTGTTCATCAATTGGTGTATGAAAAGTGGTGCTAAGATTTAGTTGAGTGCACAGACCCTTATAAAAGACATCCATAAATGTGTTGTAAATTGATCCCCTTGAGCAGAGATAATAGATATTGGAACTCCATGAAGGTGAAAAATATCTTGAATGTAAAGCTTAGCATAATCCTCCATTGAATACGTCGTTCGTACTGGCAAGAAATGAGAAGATTTTGTCAACCCATCAATGATTACCCAAATAGAGTCATACCTATGTGGAGTACGAGGCAAACTAGTGATGAAGTCCATATTTATCATATTCCATTACCATGACGGAGAATCAGCATACTTAGCTAGGCCTCCAAGCCTTGTATTTCTATCTTAACATGCGAGTAATTGGGGCATCGGGCTACTATCTTGTTAATATCTTTTTTCATGCCATTCCACTAAAAGATTTGTCGTAGGTCTTAAAATCCTTTTTTGTTGCCCAAGGGTGAGACGAATATCTAGAATAATAGGCCTCAAAAAGAATCTTTGGATGGAGCCCTCTAATGTTTGGCACACAAAAGAGGCCCTGGTATCGAAGGACTCTATCTTAAGTTATCTTAAATAGAGGATGCTGCTGTTGTGGAACACTTTTCCTTAATTTCATATGGTCAGGATCCTCATGTTGTTGCTTTTCTTACTTCAGTACCAATGGGAGATTACATCTTTATCCTCCTCATCTACTAATTATATCAACAAACTTTGCTAGTTGAGGTAGATCTTTTGTCATTTTAGCCTTATCAGCTTCAAAATGGCTTAGAGTGCCCATGGACTTCCAGCTAAGTGCATCAGCAATGACATTAGTTTTACAAGGATGGTATAAAATGTCAATATCAAAGTCCTTTAGTAATTCTAGCCAACTCCTTTGTCATAGGTTCAACTCTTTTTTCCTTATCAAATATTGGAGGCTCTGGTGGTTAATAAAAGCATCAACATGAAGTCTGTATGGACAATATCACCAAATCCTTAGGGCAAAAATAGCTGCAATGAGCTCAAGATCATGGGTAAGATAGTTTTGCTCATGCATTCACAATTGTCTAGAACCATATGCAATAACTCTACCATGCTGCATAAGAACACATTCTGGGACAATTCTCGAGGCATCATAATATATAACGTAGACTTTGGTTTCATTAAGAAGAGCCAAGATAGGAAGATCCAAGATTGGTGTGGTGGTAAACTGTTTCTTTATTTCTTGAAAACTCTGCTCACACGCATTAGTCCACTAAAACTTAGTTGTTTTATGCGTCAATCTTATTAGTGGTGCAAAGATAGAGGAAAATCCCTCAAAAGAACCTCCTGTAATATCCTGCCAATCCTAAAAGCTACTGACCTCAGTCACATTCAATGGTCTCGGCCAAGCCATTACTACTTCAATCTTCTAGCCATCGAACTCGATACCATTGCCTGTAATAACATGGCCAATATAACCTATAGAAGTCAACCAAAACTCACATTTAGATAATTTTTCATATAACATATTTTCCTGGAGAGTCTGTAATATAGCTTGCAAGTGGTCTACATGCTCAACTTTTGACCATAAATGTATCAAAGTGTCATCAATAAATACAATCACAAATTCATCCAAGAATAGTTTAAAGACTTTGTTCATCAAGTCCATAAAGTTGGGTCATTTATAAGTCCAAAAGACATGAAAAGGAACTAAGAATGTCCATACCTAGTCCTAAATACTGTCTTTCAAATATCAACACCCCTTACTCGCAACTGGTTGTACCCAGATCTCAAGCCAATCTTCAAAAAGCATTTGTCACCCTGCAATAAACCGTCAATCAACAGAGAAGGATACTTATTATTGATAGTGACTTTATTTAGCTATCTGTAATCAATACACATCCGTAAGAAGCCATCTTTGTTTTGAGAAAAGAGCACCGAAGCATCCCATGGAGATGCACTTGGCTTAATAAAGCCTTTATTGGCCAAGTCCTTTAGTTGTTACTTCAATTCTCTTAGCTCTACAAGAACTATTCTGTAAGCAGGAATGGATGTAGGCTTCATATCAGGAAGAAAATCTATGGTTAAATTGATATCTCTTTCGGAGGGGAATCTCTGGAAGCTTATCAAAGAATACCATCGAGAATTCATTCACAATAGGTATTGACTAAAGGGTAAGTTGCTAATATATATGTCTTGTCTTCTAATAATGGTAACATGTACTTGGACCCTTTCTACACTACCCACTATGAAGCTTACTGTATTGTGCACATGGAGGAGTAGGTTGTCTCACTTGTGCGGAATACTCTTGTCGACGGATATCAAGTTGATCTAAACTCTGCTTCGGTTTTGACAAAATACAATGATCAAATCTCTAGTCCTTCATTTGTGGTGGGAGACTACCTATAAATGGAGGTGGATATCGATGAAATGGTGGCCTAAAAATAACCTATGGCTCCCTATAATACCTGTTAGTACGAGCCCTCTTATTCTGTTCTATGTCACTACAGGTAACCTAAATTTGATGAAGAAAGGTCCTCTATAGTTTGAGCAAAAGCTTGTGTATGGGAAATATCTACATCATCCTGTAAAGAGGCTATCCTGCAGTCTTTGATCAAATGCTCCCCAAACTATCAACATAACAATTAACTTTGGCACTCATGGTACGTACAATATCAGGTGCATAACTAACCATTGAATTGAACCTAAGACTGCACTCTCTTATGCTCATATCCCCATGGATCAATTGATAAAGCAGTCAAGACGAGCCTCCTGAACCTCCTGTGGATAGTAATGGGCTACGAGTGCCTCAGAGAAATCTTCCTACTCTTCTAGCATGGCAACATGCCCTTTATATTTCTCCCATGCAGCGTACCACAAGATGGTGACATCATGTAGTTGAAAAGAAGCCAACCACATAGCTTCAGTGATGGAGGCACACATCACCCTCAATTCTCAATACATATGGTCTATGAAGTCCTAGGGATACTTAGTGGGACTGGTCCTATAAATACTGGAGGGTCCAAGTGAAGAAACACTTATACCTTTGAGTTTTTTTGTTTGATCCCTTGTGGTGTCTGCTCACAGTTCTAGTTGTATCTCATGAATAGAAATTGTCCTAGTTAGTAGTTGAACAAATTTCTTTATCCTTTGCTCCCTAGTCTTGGGTGGGGTTAGGGGTGCTAGATCACCTTGGGCCCCAACAAATGCTGGTGAATTTTGTACTATGGGCATTGGATACTCTCCATGTGCCTCAACGAGGAATATATCCACCTGACCTGCCAAGGAACGATTGGTACCTTCTCTCATATCCATACCTATCTCATATTGTGCCATCTCCTGAGGATAGGTAGCCTATTAAATAGAAAAAACATAACATAATTTAGATTTCATATGTTCCTATAACTTTGATCTGTAGCATGATCTATTAAGTGAACGAAATGTAACCATTCCTAAATGTCTCATAGCCTCCTGATTGTAGGTGTGGTACACAACACACCTATACACAAGAATCTACTATACATAACATTGTGGACTCCCTAGGACACAACTTGCTCTGATACCATGTTGTCACACCCCAAAAAGAGGGCAGGTGCGATTGACACTCGATATCGTTATTCGCCAAGCAAGTCACTGAGCATGATAGTAAATTCACTAAGGGCTAAAAGAAAATCGAGCAGCATAACACTTGGAAAACTAAGCCTTGACCTTAGGTCATGACCTGGTCAACAATAAATCTGGTATATCAAGATAAGTAAGCAAAATGATAAAGTACTAGCTAGTTGACAAGATTGCAACACAGAGATACAGGCCCATACAGTACATATATACGCTAATTCCACTACCGGAGACTGAGAGGTACGGAAGAACCAACTCAAGAAAACATGTCCACATTAGTCTTTAAGAGAAACACTAATAGTGCAGTGATAAAGCCCTAACTATACCCAACTATGCAATAAAGAGTAAGCATTGTGTGAAAGTTCCAGGAAGAGGTGGAGCTTACCAACTCACAGTTGAACTGGGCTCCTAATGAAGGGGTAAATCAGAATCCTTACCTAAACCTATATGCAAAAAATAAAATGCAGTGTCCCTAGGAAAATGGACATCAGTACGAATAGACATGTACTGGTATATAAGACCAGAAGTAAAAACATAGATAACTATAGTGAAAAGGGATTTTTAGAAATAACGCCTATAAGCAAGATTCACATTACTTTCATGCTCAACACCTATCCTCCTAGTGATCAAATATATATAGTATGCTCGAGTAATCGCATGTCGTGAATACATATATACACATGCAAATGCATGATCATACCCAACAAATGCTAGCAATTGTGGTCCTTTTCAGTAGAGAACCAACATCAAATCTGCCAATCTATGCCATCTATACCACATACATATATATAATCATTTGGGAAATAGGCCCCATACCTCTGATTAGAGCTCGAAGTCCATGCATAACGTGTCATGTATGATATGAATATTGAATGCACATAGTAGACCATAACATAAATTTAGCCAATCGTGCCTTGTTGGTACACTTATTCTCATAGCATTATAATCATTATCATAATATTTAATCATTGTCATTTAGCAAATCTTGGCTCATTGGTACACTTATTCTCACAGCATTATAATCATTATCATAGAAAATATACATGACTAGTGGGATCTTACATGCCTTTCAAATAAGTTTAATAGCTTAACTCAATATTTACAATGAGGCCTTAACTCTAAAAATGTTCATAAAGGTACTTTACAACAAAATGCTTTTACTCAGTTCCATGTTAATTAGTAAGAGAAAGTACTTATAAAGATTCAAGTGCCTTAGTAGTTTAAATAGGAGCATTATAGTGGAGATTATTGGAAATCACGTACTACTTGCTACGTTCTTCAAATATGGTTTTAGTAGAGAAAAAGGGTCTGATTATGAATCTTACATTCCCCTCATAATCTAAATACCACCCTAAGAAGAGCAACACTCCAACATCAATAAATTGATGTATTGATATTGAATGTCCAGTTTAGTAACCAAAGGAATGCCAACCTAATATCATTATACAGATAACATAGCTGCAATGTAATGCCTTTCAAGAAAAGGTCTTTCTAGAAACAGAATGGAAAAATATATTTGACGTTTTTACCTGATACATTTGACTCAAATTTAAGAAGGATTTCTTAACGAAACTTACAATAACTTTGGCCTACCTTTATATTGCAACGTTCTTGATTACAAAACCAATGTATGACCTTTGTGCTATTAGAATAACATTTAAAAATCTATTATTAGCAAATCATATACTCTTAGTCTCTTCCGACAATTGAAGCTTAATATAAACTTTCTGAAAAGGGCAAGGCAACACTCAGACCATTTCTTTGTTCCCGAATGTGTATTTTGAGGGATTGCTTTGTCTTAAAACTTTAAGTCCTTGATATTACCACCTATTAGAAGTCTTATTATCATTAGGTCCTATCTAATATCATATATGTCTTATAAAATATGCCACACTATCATATTATGGATCGTAACAACTATCCCAAATTTAAATCCTGGGGGTTTTCTTGCCTATGTTTTTTCCCCAAATATATTTAACTTCTATTGAACGGCCATATTTAGGATGTGTTGGTAGTAAGTAGTGTGTAGCACTGATATCTGTGGCATATGTTTGTTTTTGAGTTTTTCTGTGAAAAATGATACCATCAAATTTTGCTAGTTAGTCTTGATAGCAACTATACTTGTTTGATTATTGAAGGTGCTTGTTCTAATAAATAAAGGTAAATTCAGATGAAATTCATGATCCGAGAGTCTTTGTTAATAGTGTAATCAGTGCCATGTGAGTGTTTGCTTTCTTTGCTAATTAATTCATTTATTGTGTTTCAATTTAGAACTTTCCCTATTAATCTAACTTAGACTATAGGTTAGTTTATTTTTTCATATCTAGTCTTTCTACTTATGGGTTTTGAGCTAAAGGTTTTATGAAACAGGCTCTCTACTTATATGAGGTAGCGGTAAGGTCTGCGTACAATCTACCCTCCCCAGACCCCACTTGTGGGATATCATTGTGTATGTTATTGTTGTAGACTATAGGTTAGTTGGTTTGAAAAGGATCTTAGGCCATTGATCATAATAGTCCGCTTAGCGTAAATAACCAACCAAGTATATCCCTTGATTCTAATGGTTGAGCCTTGTATGTACCCTTTTCTTTGTAAAAACCTAAGTTACCTAGCCATATTAGATGTGAAATCCTTCTTTGAACATTATGCACCTTGACTAAGGCATAAAGCTTAAGCTGAGGGTGGCTACCGAAAGTGGACTTGGTTACGAGATTGGATATTGTGCACCTCGACTCAGGCCAAAAGCCTAAGTTGAGGGTTCCTGGTGTAAGGGTATATGTAAACTGAGGGGGAATACATGAAAAAGGGGATAAAATCGTGTTCTGGGTGCAAGAAATATGAGTGATGCTTTATCAAAAGCTAAAAATAAAAGAGATGTTAAAACTGAAAGCAAAAAGATAAAAAATGAGAATAAAGTACCCAGATAAGTTGAAATAGGAAAAAAGGAGAATGAGGTGAAAAATAACAGTGATGGTAGGGCAAAAGAGTTGAAAAACTTAGTGTTATGGAGGGCCTTTAGTCACTATTTTCCCAAAATATCATACTAGAGCCCCTTGAGCCTATGCTACAAGCCAATTAAGTCCTAAGTGATCCTAGTCCAAGTAGTCAAAGGTCATAGTCATGAGTATAATGGAAAGTATATGGTATTGATCATAGTATTTGAATTTCTTTTGTGAGTGTGAGTGACTTTGCGTAGTCCCAAACATTGAAGCAGAAAATATCATCATAAAAGGGATATGAAACTTCTTTCTATGAGGGTACTTGCATTGTATTATTGACAATATACTAACTCAGTGAGTATTTCTTGTTGATAATTGCCTTGCTTTTCATAGTTGCATTGTCATATACGTTGATCTGTATTGATTTACTTGATAGCTATCTTATGTGCTTTTATAGTGATGTGGGTATTTGTGCTTAAGTTTGATGTAATGTATGCCTTTATATTGAGGTCTATGTGTTACTGTACTATTTATCTAGATTGAGTCCATCTCTTGAGGACAAGCAATAATTTTAAGTTGAGGGTGTTGATGTGCTGTCAAAATACAACACTTTTGATACTTAAAACATGGAATTTGGCATCTTCTTAAAGTGATGTTAGTAGATTTGATGCGTTTTTATGATTGTTTTGTAGGATTACAGGGTTCGTTTGATTTTTGGGCTACGTGTGCAGATTTGGTAGAAAGTGAGGTTTAATGAGTTCTTTTATGAGCTGTGAAAAATATCATAAGCCATAGAGTTAATTTATATAAAATTCCAGTGAAGGGTAATTTTCTGAAGTTGTCTACGAACATGGAAACGAGCCGTGCAAGAATTTATGAGCCATAGACTTTGTGTCATGCATTGAAGATCAGAAAGTAGGGTGTTAGCAGACGAAAGCCTTTATGGGACGTAGAACTTTATACGATCCATAGAAAAGTTTCTTTGAAGTTACTCCTAAAATTTAAGATGAAATCCACGAAGCCCCGACTATGGGTCGTAAAACGTTATATGACCCGTAGAAGTGCTCTTAGAGCCTGCCGATCCAATTCACCTTTTTCATTTAAGTTTGTATTTTGAAGACTATAAATAGGTACTTTAGATTATTTTTCATAAGGAATATTGCAAAATAGCAAAGCATAGTAGAGATCTAGAGGGAAACACTTGTGGAACATTAATTTTTTGTTTTAATTCAATCTTGTGATTGTTGGTGAAGAGCTTGGATTTATTATTCTTACTTCTCTTATGTAAGTTCTGAATTACATTATTCAAATTCATGATTGTTGCATCTACACTGATCATGAGTAGCTAAATTGACATCTAGGGTTGTGGGAGCCATGAAGAACTAATAAGGTAAAATCGAATAAGTTGTAATTCTTAAAACGTGTTCATGCATGTATTAATTAATTCTCATCTATTTGAATACTTTTTAATAGCGGCCCAAGTTAGAACTGACCTTTGTTACTAATAGGATCAAAGTAGTAATGAGTAGGAAAAGAGGTTAATTAATAGGATTGAATTGATGTTTCTTGTCTAATCAATCAAATTGGGCTAAGGGAGGCTTTGCTAGAACAATAGGTAAGGATTAGTAATGTCACACCATGGGGATGGATCAAATCATGTTGTAAAATTTACCTCTCGCCTGGATCAAAGGGTTTGGCAAACTTATTTTACCATTTTGGATGCTACACATTGGAAAGGAATTTGATTATCTAGTAATATTGAGTTAGGGAATCATGGGGAACACAATACCCTAGTTCTACTTGATACTACTTTCACACTTGTCTTAGTTTAGGATTACCTTTCATAGTTGTTACAACCCTTTCACCCCCGCCATTTGGAGATAAGTAGATTAATCCACTTGAATTACTTTAAATTCTTATAAGTCTACCATATTCTCTGTGGGTTCGACCCTAACCTCGGTTATGTTATATATTTTGACAACGACTGCTTTAGTCTTCAAAAAAGAGGTGTAGTTTGTGTGGCACCACCAACTCATGGATATACAACTTGGAATAGTCTTTAGCACCATAAGTTGTTTTAATCGGTAGGAAGTAAGCTGATTTTGTCATTGTGTCAATGATGATCCAAATGGCTTCAAAATGCTTTCTAGTCTTAAGCAAGCCAATCACAAAGTCCATGTTGATCTATTCTACTTCCAAGTTGGAAGATCAATGTCTTATGCTAGACCACCCGACCTCTGATGTTCAGCCTTGAATTGTTGGCAATTATGGTAATCGGCTATGAACTTGAAAAGATCCCTCTTCATACCACCCCACCAATACATATCCCTCGAATCTGTATACATTTTGGTGGAACCGGGGTTAATTAAATAAAAGGAATTGTGTGCCTCTATCAAGATTTAGTCCCTCAATTCATTGACATAGGGCACACATAATTTACCTTGGTATCTAAGAATACTGTCTGCCCCTTGGGAGAAAATCTTCAACTTGCTATTGCTTACCAATGATTTCAATTCCACCTAAGCGGGGTCAAGATCTTGTTTAGATTTTATTTCTTTAATCATGGAAGAATTAGAACCATCTATTACAACCACACTACCATTTTTTACTTCATATAATCTAAGCCCCAACCTAGCCAACTGATCAACCTCTCTTGCCAATTCTTTCTCACCATCCCTCACATGAGCCACACTCTCCATAGATCCCCTCCTTAAGGCATTGGCCACAAAATTAGCTTTGCTTGAATGGTAATGCACACTCATGTTATAATCCTTGAGGAACTCCAACCATCTCCTTTTCCTCAAATTTAGATCTCTTTAGATGAACATATATTGGAAACTCATGTGGTTAGTGAAAACATCTACATGAAACCCATAAAAATCGTGACGCTATATCATCAAGGCGAATACCATGGCCATTAATTCAAGATTATGGGTTAGGTAATTGTGCTCATGTACCTTTAGTTTCCTATAAGCATAGGCAATGATCTTGCCATTTTGCATCAATACACACTCCAAGCCAACTCTCTAAGAATCAAAATACACCACAAACCTTTACAACCCTTCCAGTGGAGTCAAAATAAGAATGGATGTAAGCTTTAGTTTCAAATTTTTGAAGCTTCTTTAACATTCATCGGTCAATACAAATTTAGACTTCCTTTGGTTAACTTTTTCAAAGGAGGAGCAATTAAGGAGAAATCATTCATGAATCTTTGATAGTAACCTATAAAGCCCAATAAAATCCCAATACCTATTGGTGTCTAGGTTCTAGGATAATTCTTTATCACCTCCGTCTTTGTGGATCTACTTTAATGCCTTTGCCTGACACCACATGCATTAATAATGCCATCACTTTCAAAAAAAATTCACATTTGACAAACTTGGCAAATAGACTTTCTTCCTTCAATTTTCGCAATACTATCCTTAGATGCTTGGCATGCTCCTCTCCACTTCGAGAATAAATCAAAATATAATCAATAAAGATGATCACAAACATGTCAAGGTAGGGTTTAAAGACCCTATTCATGAGATCCATAAATATTTCCAGGGCATTGATGTCGCCCAAGTGACACCTACTTGTAAGAGGATAAGGCAGTGGCTGGTAAGAAAAAGAACTTAATAAAGGTCAGGGTCGAACCTATAGGGAATACGTAGACTCAAGAGAATTCATTAATATGCAATCCGAATGATTAATCAACTTACTTCCACAAAAAAAGGGTTTTTCCAATAATCAATGAGAAATATAACTAAACTATCACTAGAGAGAAACTAGGGTATTGTGTTCCCCTTTACTCCCCAACTCAGTATCAACAAATAACCTAATTCTTTTCTAGTGCATAGCATGCTTGACAATAATTTATGTTCACCAAGCCCTTTGGTCAAAGGTGAGAGGTGAATTTCACTATGTGACTTGGCCCATCTCAATAGTGAGCATTACTAACCTTACCTATCAGTCGTAGTATAACCTCCCCTTGGCCCAGTTTGGTTGATTTGATGAGAACACAAAATCCTATTAATTAATCTTTTTTCCTATTCATTACTACCTTGGTCTAGTTAGTAACACTAGGCGAGTTCTAATATTGGCCACCATATAATAACATTCAATACAACGAGAACTAATTAATACATACATATACACTTTCCAAGAATCATGAATTATCTGATTTTACTTTGTTAATTCTTCATGGTTCCCGCAATCCTAGTTGTAGATTTAGCACTCATACTATGTGTTGATGCAAGAATTATTAATACAAAAGAAATAATTGAACACTTACACAATAGAATTAAGAACAAGCAAAATCCAACTTCAACAAGAATCATAAGCTTCAAGGTAAAATTCAAACACAGGTGTTCTGAAAGACCCTCCAATATGATCATACAATTGTCTCTCTCTAAGTACTAAGTTCTTTGAGTACTAGGTGAAAAATCTCTGAAAAATAACCTAAAGAATTACTTATAATAATTAAAATGTATATCCTAAGTAGAATAGGAGAATTGGTTGGCATGCCATACGAAAGGTGTTTTATGGGTCGTATTGCATTCCACGGCCCATCGGGGTCTCATACTCAGATGTTGGAAATTTGGACTTCAACTCTATGGCACCCTTCTATGACTCGTAAAGAGGTTTACAACCTGTAAAGGTGGTTGTCTGATGAAATTCCTGAAAGTCCAAGTCTCTGATCCTCAGGACACGAACCGTCTTCTATTACTCGTAGAACTCTCTATGGCTTGTCTGCTCATTCGTAGAATAAAATTTAGAAAATAGACCCTCACTGGAATTGTCGACGAAACTACCCTATCGCGGATAGAATGATCTACGGGTTGTAAAGGGTCTTGTATAACAGCAAAAAACTTAGCAACTTCTGTAATTTTTCCCAAAATCAAGGCCAACCTGTAATGCTGCAAACATAAACACAAAGACGCATAAAATCAACTAACATCGCATTGAGAACAAACAAAATTCCAAGTTTAAAGTATCAAAATTATTGTATTTTTGTAGCACATCACTCATTAGTTAGGCCAAATCACACACAACAAATTCAAAAAGCTCATATCTTATTCGAAAAGCCATTTTTGGAATATCACACTCCCTAACACTTAATTAATACCTGGATCAAAGGTAAATTTTTGAGAAATGACTAGCCCCTTGTAGTTGGTCAAATATGTCATCTATCCTTGGCAAGGGATACTTATTCTTCATGGTGACCTTATTGAGTTATCGGTAGTCGATAGCCATCATTCTTCCTTATAAACAACATTAGTGCACCCCAATATGACTTACTAGGCTGCATAAATCCCTTCTCGAATAGGTCTATCAATTGGTCCTTTAACTCTTTAAACTCTATCGAGGCCATTCGCTAAGGAAGAATTGAAATGGGTTGAGTATCGGGGAGGAGGTCTATATGTCTCTTGCTCGCGAGGGACAGCGGGATGTTCATCAAGAAACACATTTACCATCGAAACTGACTCAATAAGAGGGACTTTAGACTCAATATCCCTAACCCGTATAGGATGATAAATTCAACATTTGAGCCTTAAGATAAGAGATGACTTATCCTTAGCCATCGAATCACGACCTTTCCACTCAAGGACAGGTTCACTAGGATATTAGAACCTAACCTTATGAGTCCTACAATCAATAGTTGCATGATATGCATATAACTAATCCATACCAAGAATGATTTCAAAATCTACCATGTCTAGTTCAAAAAAATTACAAGGCAAAACTTTAAGCAATATAGACACTGGATCATCCATATAGACCCTTTTTGCAAGAATGGACTGACTGACGGAGGCAGACACCTCAAAGAGTTCACATAACATCTTGGGACACACATGAAACCCACTAGTAATAAAAGGAGTAATGAAAGAAAGAGTGGCACCTAGATCCAATAAAGCATATACATCAAGATTGTGTATCTTTAACGTACCGGTGGCAAAATCGGGTACCACATCAACCTCTTTCTTCGATGAAGAGCATAAAAGCAATTATGATGTGGAGCACCTCCTTGTTGATAACCTTGTGCCCATTGGTTAACATAAGCACCTTGTCCTTTGGGACAACCATCCCTACCTTTGTTTAGACACTTCGCAACCTTGTTGCCAACCCAAAGCAAGCACCCATATTTTTGTAGCATCTACAACCATGATTCTTACCATACCATGGAGAGGTTTGACCACCATTACCATCTTGAGCTCTAGGGATAGGCACTCTATAATTAACAAATCTTTGGTCTTGGGCATTAGAAGACCCTTGTTCTTAGAACTTGTGGACTTATTGGAAACGACCACCTGTAGTACCTTGGAATCCACCATTAAGATGAGCTCGCTTGGACTCCCCTATTCAGATCTTTCTAAGCTTCTCACTAGAATACCCTCATGTGCTTCAGAATGTCCTAAAATCATAATTTTCATATATCTCAAATTTGTGCGATATTTCTAACATCTAACTTCATATTCTTAAGTTGCAAACTTGAGTGAGAAATTGGTATAACCAAGATTTTAGAGGACCCTTAGTGAAAAATAGTTTTTGCTAATTTTTGAATTCCAGTAGTTGTCCACGTCATGGCCGTGATGCACCAGGGGCATGAACTATTGTAGTTTGTGGTCTGCATCTGGTCTGCATCGCGCCAGTGGAGCGGTCTAGTGTATCATTTTACTTGGTTTTCTTAATTCTCCCAAGGGCATTTGGGTCATAGCCCCATGCCCACTTAAACATAAAATCACCCATACTTAAGCCATTTTTCAACTCTATGACTCACAAAACCTTCTCTTAAACCTCTCTAAGACTATTAATTTTCTCATTCAAATCCACGAACTTCAAGTTCAATTTGGGAACTCAAGGAATCATTTAAAGATCTAAGTATACTTCAAGTTCATTTCAAGGAATTCAAGGTTTGATGTATGTGGGTGTTCATCATGGGTCCTTTCAACCTTGGAGCCCAACCATCCCTTTTCATGAAAATTGCATGGTTTTTTCAAGTTTAATTACATCTGGGTATCTTTTATTATGAAATATGAACATAAATCATTTTTGGGTTTTATCAAGTATTGATTTATTATGCATGAATATCTATATCAAGTTTACTCCATGAATTGATTATGCCTAGTGGGACTGCGCATTTTTGAGCTATAAACTATGAATTATTAAGAGATTTTGTAATGGATTTCAAGGTACCCTATATGACAGTTTTACTATATGTTGGTGGATTGATTTGTATTGAGTTTGCTCATCTTGGTTTACTCTTGAATTGTATGATTTTGAACAAGTATCATGAACCCACCATGTGTTTGATAAAATGAACATTACAATTCTCAAGTTATTGATGATCTAATATATGATTTACAAGTCAAGTGATTATGATGATTTAGAGTTTTCAAGCATGTATTGAATTCATGAAAAGTATCTATGATTTTACATGTATCAAGTTAAGCTCTATTTTCAAGATTTTTACCTCTTGTGTGAGCCATTCATGTTAAAGCAAGGGTTCATGTATTATTGTTATCTATCTCATGTTCAAGTTACGCTCACTATTAGAGGTCAAACATGTTTATGAGCTACTCAAATCATGTTCTTACAAGCTATTCATGTTATCATTAAAGTTTGATTATTTCAAGTTTTCGTGGGATTAGACTTAGCACCGATATATGGGATGTCGGCATTGACTATCTTCAAGGGTCTGTACCCCTTTCCTCAAACTATGTGCCAACATAGGATTATATTTTACCCTTGCTATTCTAGTGGACACACCTAGTGCACTTTATCATGAAATCCTTTCTGAAATGGGTCATGTTCCCATAAGGAGGGTTACTTCATACGAAATGGGTCATGTTCCAATAAGGAGGGTTATTTCATATAAAATGGGTCATGTTCTCGTAAGGTGAAGTGCAGTTTACCTAGGCAAGTAGATCACCTCTTCATTGATGAGGGGTAATCATTGGGATTCCAAGTCATAGTGCATTTGGTCTAATTCATGTCGGTTAAGGTCTCTTCCTACATATGTACGGAATATTATACAAGTTGATTGATTTACAAGCATGTCTTATTACAAGCATTGATCATGCATGTCATATTGAGATTATATATCTATTGCTTATGATTATGCATTTTGAGTACATTGGCTTATGTCTTTGTTGCATTTCACCTCGTATACTTAATTCAGTCAAGCATACTAACGTATACTTTATGACTACATCATATTACCATATAGGTACCGGAGCTCCTTTTGATCATCTTCCTCCATGTGGCTAGCTCGACACTTTGGAGGAAAACATTAGTGAGTCCTCAAGTTTGAGGACAATATCTAATTTATTCTTGCTATGTTGAGACTTCTTTATGTGGAACACTTGTTATTATGAGGGTGAGCCTGAAAAGTGTCTTGACCCCTGCTCTATTCAAAGTTAGTGGTATTGTTGGATACTAAGATGTACTTATGCTATGAGCTTGTCTCTTTTATGATTTTGTGAATATCAAAGAATTCCCTTAGTCTCTCTTCCCTTTAAATATATCTTATAATATTTATTTTGCTTCTGCAATCAAGGATGTTTAATTGATATGCTAAGAGGCTTGTTTGGGGTCTATTCGGGTTCCCTATTCACCGTGTCACATTTAGGCCCTAGGCCTATGTCGTGACAAACTTATTATTAGAGCACTAGGTTGTTAATGATCCTTAGAAATCCAACACACCGCATCTATTAGAGTATTATTCATGGCTATGCAGCGCACCACAACTATGAATGGGAGGCTCTGAGGCGTTTAGGAAATGTTTCATCTCTTCATAGTCTATATCGTGCTTTAGGTGTGAATGTAATGTTTTTCCCCTAACGAATGCTCTTTGTTCTTCTAGATGATGCCGATAAAATGGAGAAGACTAAGGAGAGCTCATACTCCTAAGGAGCAATCGGCCCCTTCCACTCCTCAAACTTCTCAAGTTGGAGGCGTAGCCCAAGAATAGTTCTGAGATGCTATCACAATGTTGGCCTGTACTATAACCAACCAAATGAACCAAGGGGTCCAAACACCTCATGCTCCGACTCCGGCCTCAAAGGTGAGGGATTTCACAAAAGTGAATCTGCTGGAGTTTTATGGATCTAAGGCGGATGAGGATCCCCAAAAGTTCATCGGTGAGGTGTATAAGGTGCTATCTATCATGGGGGTCAATTAGGAGGAGAAAGTGGATTTAGTAACCTTCTAATGCAAAGGTGTGGCCAAAATTTCGTTCACTGAATGGAAATTGGAGAGGAGAGATAATGATGTTATTATTATTTCGTAGGAGTACTTAAAGTCAAATTCCTAAACCAATTTTTCCCTATTGAGCTAAGAGAGGCTTAAATGATGGACTTTATGAACCTCAAGCAAGGTTCCATGAGTGTGAGGTAGTATGCCCTCAAGTTCAACAAGCTTTCCAAGTATACTCCACATTAGATGGACAACCCTATGGATAGAATGAACAAATTTGTCTCAGGGGTGTCCGACTTAGTCAATGAAGAATGTTATTCCACCATGCTAGTGACTGATGTGGATTTGTCTCGAATCATGAAATATGTCAAACAACTAGAGGGAGAAAAACTTAAAAAGAGAAGAAATGGTGAGTCCAATAGGGCTCAATTTGAGGGTGGTTTCCAAGGTTCTAAAGGTTGCCGGTTTCCTCAAGGCAACAAGTTCTACGGACAAGGGTCTTCCAATGCTCATAACAAGAGATTTGCTAATGATAACCTATGATTCCAAGGAGATAATGGTAGAGTGTTTGACCCTAAGTGACGAAAGTGTGGGAAACACGATGGTGGCCCTTGTTTGAAGAACTCTAATGCTTACTTTTTTTTGTACTGAAATGGGTCACAAGGTTATTAATTGTCCTCATGCTCAAAACAAAGGTAAAGGTGGTCATCCTTAAGGCCATGGTGCTAATACGGGTCAAAGGGCTAAGGGAGGCCAATAAGGGGGTGCTCTAAGGCAAAATAGGTTATATGCTCTCCAAGAAAGGCAAGCAGTGGAGGATGTGCCTTATGTTGTTAAAGGTTTTTGATTATAATATGTATGCATTAATAGATCTGAGTGCCACTCTTTCTTTCATTACTTTTTTTATTGCCAAAAAGCTTCATGTGAGCCCCAAATTATTGTGTGAACCTTATGAAGTATCTACCCCTATTGGTGAGTCCATTGTTGCAACAACAGTCTATAGAAATTGTCCCATGTTCATATTGCATAAAGTCTTACCTTCTGATTTTATTGATTTAGATATGGTGGATTAGATATTATTCTTGGGATGGATTGGTTACCTGCGTATTATGCTTCCATTGATTGTAGAACCCACAAGGTTAAATTCCAATTCTCTACTGAACCCATCCTTGAGTGGGAAAGTCATGATGTGGTGGTCAAGGGTAGATTCATTTCTTTTCTTAAAGCCAAAACGTTGATTTCTAAGGGTTACCTTTATCTTCTTGTGAGAGTTAGGGATATTGAGTTTGAAGTCCTTCCTATTGAGTCTGTTCTGGTGGCTAATGAGTTTTTTGATGTCTTTCTCGTTTAGCTTCCCAGTGTTCATCCCAAAGGGAAAATATATTTTGTGTATAGACCCCCTTCCCAATACTCAACCCATTTTCATTCCCCTTTACCATATGGACTGATGGAATTGAAGAAATTGAAGGATCAATTAAGGGATTTATCCGAGAAGGGTTTCATAAGGCATAGTAAGTCACCTTGGGGGTGCACCAATGCTATTTATAAAGAAGGATGGTTCCCTTAAAATGGGCATTGATCATTGGCAACTTAATAGGGTTATCATAAAGAACAAGTACCCTCTACCAAGGGTTGATGACCTTTTTGATCAACTACAAGGGGCTAGTCAATTTTCTAAGATTGATCTTTGGTCTAGGTACCGCCAAGTGAAGTTAAGGGACTTTGACATTCTCAAGACAGCTTTTCGGACTAGGTATGGGCACTTTGAATATGTGGTAATATCGTTTGGGTTAACTAATGCATCAAGAATATTTATGGATCCTATGAGTAAGGTCTTCAAACCCTACCTTGATATATTTGTAGAGGTCTTTATTGATAACATATTGATTTATTCCCAAAGTGAGGAAGAGCATTTGAATCACTTGTGGGTGGTCTTGCAAATCTTGAGGGATGCAAGGTTGGTTGCTAAATATGAAAAATCTAAGTTTTGGTTGAAAGAGGTTGCTTTACTAGGGCATGTAGTATGGGGTGATGGCATTAAGGTGGATCCTAAGAAGATTGAGGTGATAATAAATTGGCCTAGACCCTTGACTCTGTCGGATATTAGGAGTTTAATAGGTTTGCCGAGTTACTACTGGAGATGTATGAATAGGTTCTCTTCTATTGCTTCCCCTATGACAAAGTTGACCCAAAGTAATGAAAAATTCATGTGGATCGATGAATGTGAAATGAGTTTTCAAACTTTGAAAGATAAGCTTGTCTCCGCTCCTATCTTGGCTCAACCGGAAGGGTTGGAAGGATTTGTGGTTTATTGTGATGCCTCAAGAATTGGCTTGGGGTGTGTTTTGATGCAAAATAGCAAGGGGATAGCATATACCTCTAGGAAACTTAAGGTGCATGAGCAAAATTATCGCACCCATGATCTTGTATTGGCAGTCGTGGTGTTTGCTTTGAAAATTTGGTGTCACTATTTGTATAGAGTTCATGTTAATATGTTTGCCAACCACAAGAGTCTCCAATATGTGTTCACATAAAATGATTTTCACCTGAGACAAAGAAGGAGGTTAGATCTCCTTAAGGATTATGACATGAGTGTACATTATCATCCTTGCAAAGCTAATGTTGTTCGCAATGCTCTAAGTAGAGTGTCCCTGGGTAGTCTAGCTCATATTGATGATGGTGGTAGGGACGTTCTTGAGAAGTTCACCTATCGTCTAGGTTGGGAGTTAGGTTGGATGAAGTTGAAAGTGGTAGTATGTTAGTTGTTGATGGGTATAAATCTTCTTTGATTGAGGAAGTAAAGTCAAAAGAAGATCTTGACCCCTCCTTGGTAGAGTTGAAGGCCTTGGTGAAGGATGGTAAAGTAGAAGTTATCTCCCAAGGGGGAGATGGTGCCATTAGGTACAAAGGTAGGTTGTATGTGCCTAATGTTGATGACTTAAGGGAGTTGATTTTGAAGGATGCTCATAATTCATCCTATTCTATTCACCCCCATTTTCACAAAGATGTATAAATACTTGAGGGAGGCATATTGGTGGGGTGGTATGAAAAGGGACATTGCCAAGTTCATATCCGGATGTCACAATTGCCAACAAGTGAAAGCCGAACATGAAAGGTTGGGTGGCCTAGGCCAAGATATATGGATTCCTACTTGGAAATGGGAAGAGATCAACATGGATTTTGTGGTTAGGTCGCCTAAGACTAGAGATACTTTGACTCTATTTGGGTTGTTGTGGATAGAATGACAAAGTCGGCTCACTTCCTACTGGTCAAAACCACTTATGGTGCCGAAGGTTATGCCAGGTTATATATTCATGAGTTTGTTATATTACATATAGTGCCTTTATCTATCATTTTGGATCATGGTGCTGGATTTACTTCTCATTTTTGGAGGTCCTTCCAAAGATGACTTAGTACTAAGGTCAAGCTTAGCACGACTTTTCATCCTCAAATAGATGGTCAAGCCGAAAGGACTATACAAACTCTTGAAGATATGCTTAGAGCTTGTGTTTTGGTGTTTAAGGATAGTTGGGATGAACAACTTCCACTTATTGAGTTTCTTACAAAAATAGGTACCACTCAAGCATTGACATGGCTCCCTTTGAAGCTTTATATGGTAGGCGTTGTAGATCCCTGGTTGGGTTGTTTGATATGGTGTATATAGCATAGCTAGGTTTGGATATGGTTATGGAAGCCTTAGAGAAGGTGAGGCTGATCAGGGAGAGATTTAAAATGACCCAAAGTAGATAAAACTCCAACTCTGATGTGAGAAGAAGAGATCTTGAGTTAAAGTTGGTGATTGAGTTTACTTGAAGGTCTTACCCATGACTATTGTCTATTTTAGAAATAAAGGGAAATTGAGCCTAAGGTTTGTGGGTCCTTATAGAATTTTGAGGAGAGTGGTAAGGTTTCATATAAGTTAGAGTTGCCTATGAGATGAGTATGGTTAATCCGATCTTCCATATATCTATGTTGAGAAAGTGTGTGCGTGACGCAAGTGGTATAGTGCCCTTAGAGGTTGTGGGTGTTGTAGAAGATAATTTGATCGATGAGAAGGTCCAGTGGACATTTTTGATAGACAAGTGAAGAGGTTGAGAAACAAAGATGTAGCTTCCGTCAAGGTCCTTTCGAGGAATCAACAAGTTGAAAGTGACATGAAAAGCAGTGATACACATATCTCTTCCACTCTACTCAAGCCAAAGGTAATAATTTAAGTACCCTATATAATTTCATGTCTTAATGTTTAGCCTTCATGTCATTTTGCATGCAATCTTGTTTATGGTAACAAGTTCATGGTGGTTTTTGACATTCATGTTGAGATTTTTGAGAATGATGTTTAAATACATTCATTGTATTCATGTATGGCTGAAATATTTATAACTAATTCTTTTACGCATGTTTCTTTGACATTCGGGAATGAGTGTTCCCAAGGGGAAGATATTGAAACACCCCTCATATGCTTCAGAATGCCCCAAAATTATAATTTTCATATATCTCAAAATCCATATGTGATTTCAAAAATACAACTTCATATTCTTGATTAGAGGAAAAATTGAGTGGGAAATCGTTATAACCCATATTTTAGAGGACCCGAGGACCTGTAGAGAAAAATAATTTTTGCTAATTTTTAAATTCAAGTGGTTGTCCGTACCCTGGTCGTGATGGGCCAAGGGTGCGGACTGGTGTAGTTTGTGGTCCACGACTGGTCCACATCATGCAAGAGGTGCAGACCAGTGTATTATTTTTCTTGGTTTTCTTAATTCACCCAAGGGCATTAGGGTCATAGCCCCATGCCCACTTAAACATGAAATCAGCCATAGCCATTTTTCAACTCTATAACTCACAAAACTCTCTTTCAAACCTTTCTAAGACTTTATCAATTTTCTCATTCAAATCTATGGATTTCAAGCTTAATTTTGGAACTCTTAGACTCATAGCACGCTCTATGTCTACTTCAAGTTCATTTCAAGGAATTCAAGGTTTAAGGTATGTGGGTCTTTCGCCATGGGTCCTTTCACCCATGAAGCCCAACCTTCCCTTCTCATGAAAATTGCATGTTTTCAAGTTGTATTACTTATGGGTATCTTTTCTTATGAAATCCTGTTGGGGTTTTATCAAGTATTGATTGACTATTCATGAATATCTACTTCAATTTTACTCTATGAATTGATTATGTCTATTCAGACTATGCATGTTTTGAGCTATGAAACTATGAATTATCATGAGCTTTTGTAATGGATTTAAAGGGACCCTACATAAGGGTTTTACTACATGTTGGGGGGTTGATTTGCGTTGAGTTTGCTCATCTTGTTTTACTCTTGAATTGTATGATTTTGAACATGTATTCATGAACCCACCTTGTGTTTGATAAAATGACATGACAATAATTCTCAACTTATTGATGATCTATTACATGATTTACAAGTCAAGTGACTTCATGATGATTAAGGTCTTTCAAGCATGTATTGAATTCATGAAAAGTATCTAAGATTTTACAAGTATCAAGGTAAGCCCTATTTTCAAGTTTTTCACCTTTTATGAGCCATACATGTCAAAGAAAGCATTCATGTATCATTGTTATATACTCTCATGTTCAAGTTAGGCTCACTATTAGAGGTTAGGCATATTTATGAGCTACTGAAGTTATGTTCTTACAAGCTATTTATGTTATCATTAAGGTATGATTATTTCAAGTATTCCATGGGATTAGTCTTAGCACTGATAGATGGGATGTTGGCATGGACTATCTTGAAGGGTCGGTACTCTTTTCCTCAAACTATGTGCCAACATAGGATTATACTTTACCCTTGCTATTCTAGTGGATCCTTCTAGTGCATTTTATAATGAAATCCTTTCCGAAATGGGTCATGTTCCAGTAAGGAGGGTAACTTCATACGAAATGGGTCATGTTCCCATCAGGTGAAGTATGGTTTACCTAGGCAATTATACCACCTCTTTATCGATAAGGGGTAATCATCGGGATTCCAAGTTGTAGCTTGTTTGGTCTTATATATTTCAGTTAAGGTCTCTTACCACATATGTATTGTATATTATGCAAGTTAATTGATTTAAAAGAATCGCTTATTACAAGCATTGATCATGCATGCATATTGAGATTATATATCCATATCTTATGATTATGGGTTTTAAGTATACTATTGCATTGAACCCCGCATCCTTTGTACGTTCAAACATACTAATGCATACTCTATGCCTACATGATATTACCATGTAGGGACAGGAGCTCCTTTTGACTATACTCCTCTGTGTGGCTAGCTCGGTACTTTGGAGAAAAACATTGGTGAGTCCTCAAGTCCAAGGAAAATATCTAAGTTACTCTTGCTATGTTGAGACTTCTTTATGTTGAACACTTGTTATTATAAGGGTTAGCGCACAAAGTGTCTAAGCCCCCCTTTATTCCAAGTTAGAGGTGTTGTAGGATACTATTATGTACGTATGCTATGAGCTTGACTCTTTTATGCTGTTGTGATTATTAAAGATTTCCCTTAGTCCCACTTCCCTTTAATTGTATCTTATAATGTTTATTTTGGTTTCACGACCAAAGATATGTGATTGATTTGCTAAGAGGCTTGTTTGGGGTTCCTTTAGGTTAGCCATTCGCCGTGTCATGTCGACGCCCTAGGCTTGGGTCATGACACTCATCCTTAAATTGTTTGGCATATGTCATGAGATAGGATATGTCCATATCCCCAATCAGCATGGTGGTACGACACTCTTCATTTATCAAGTCGGACACACTCGAAACAAACTTGTACATCCTTGCCCTAGTATCAACAACAAAGTGAGAAGCATACTTTGAGAGATCATTGAATTGAAGGGAGTATTCACGAACACTCATTGAACTGTGCATGAGGTTCATGAACTTCGTTATCAAGCTGTCAAGGAAGGCAACTTTGAATTATTCCTAATGAATGGGCTCATCATCCACCCTCTCCATCTTCTATTGATTGTACCATGTTTGAGCAAGGCCCTTGAGTTGGTAGGGACGCCAATTCTGCTTCGTCTTCCAAACTTATCCCTATTATAGCCATGATCTTGTACACCTCATCAATGAACTCTTAGAATTCTTCTTCTACCTTTGAGCCATAGTACTCTAAGGGATTCATCCTTGTGAAATCCCTCACCTATGAGGTCAGGGTAAGAGGATGAGCAGCTTGAACTACTTGATTGGACATGACCCTTACCAAAAGAGTGAAAAAATTCTTGTACTTAGTATGGGTATCTCCTTCTCCTTCCACTTGGGGAGCTTGTGGGGATGGCGGGGCTGGTCACCCTTAGCGGTGAGACCCCTTTGTTCTATTCATCTCAGCGGGTAAAATCTAAAAGAGCAAAATATCACCTATTAGAGATGCGAAACATTATGTCAAATCTAAGGCAAGAAATAGAGCATGAAGAAGTAAACCATTCCTATAATGCCTCACAGCCTCTCATTCATAGTTATGGTGGGCTTCACTACCATGAATAAGGCTCTACTCAATATGGTGAATTGGATTTTTTTGAGGACCATTTAGAAACCTAGTGCTCTCATACCAAGCTTTGTTATGCCCCAAACCATGGGCCTAGATGTAACAAGGAGAATGGACACCCCAAGGGATCCCAAATAAGTTATTTAAGCATACATAGCACATTCTTGGTTTGGTGGAAGCATGAATGAACAACAAGCAAATATCACATAATTTCTAAGGGAAATCGGGCTTCGAATTCATGCTATAGGGAAGTTGTATGGAAGAGGATTAGTATGAATCACATAACAAATAATTTTTAAGGGGCGAGTAAGTATAACTCATGCTATGGGGGAAATCAGGGACTTGGGTCTTTTATCTCATCACAGTCATTATACAATAAGCACATAAGGGAATGAGGACTAAGGGAAATCATCAATAACTACATAACATAGCGAGTCAAGCTCAATAATACATAGCCATTAGAATATCCAACAACAGCTCTAATCATGAACATAATGGGGGCCAAGACATATCTCGGGCTCACCAACAAAAGATAGTATCCAAAATAGACAAGATCGAAATAAAGCATAAAAGTAAGTGGATTTTTTGCCAGATGTGGAGGACTCAAAAATAGCAAATCTCCACTCAATCCATCTCGTCACGTGGAGATGGAGGATGGAAAGGAACTATGATCCCTACATGGTAAAAATTATGTAGGCAAAAAATATGCGCTAGTACTTTGAATGTACTAAGTATGTTGGGTGCAAATGCAACAAGGAACATAAGCCATAATTAAATAATATGTATGATCATAATCAACAAATATAACCTCAATATTTCATGCATGCTCAGTACAGGGTCAAATATGTAGAAGGACCTATCAAGTCATATAACATAGCGTGTATATATGGGAAGAGACCATAACCGACATATAAGACCAAGCGAGCTACTACTTGAAATCCCGATGATCACTCAACACTAGACTAGTAGTGGTCTACTTTGCCAAGGCAAAATACTAAAGTTATGGGACTATATCATTTCTAGGAAGTGCTTCATAACCACCTTAAGGGAACACCACCCATTTTAGTATACATATCGTATTAACCTTATGGGAACACTACCCATTTTGGTATTTGATTCACACGTGCCATACGGGGCACCACCCTTTTTGGTCAATCATGCAACTTCAACTACATGGATCCATTAGCTAATTCATAAAACCTGTGGTGGAAACATAGTTATGGGAAAATGGTTATCTATCAAGGTCCGCTCAGTGCTAGCTAGCAATCTTAAGAAATACTCAAATTGTACTTATAGCCATAATATGCAAAACATCATACTACCATAATATCATCATAGTTCATAGAGTAGCTCATCAAAACCAAAGTTTCTTAGCATCAATACAAGGCATCACAACTTTGATAATACACTCATTGTTTCATAGCATACATTATAGCTTTGTTTATTCATATTATTCATGATATCACAAAAATTTTCATAAAAGTCTTCATATTCATGGAAGCTTGGTTTATATCTTTGTTCGAAGCGTGGTTGGTTGATATACAAACTTTAAAATCATGCAAATCATGAGTAAATGCCATGAGAGTTACAAAATAAAATCACTTATTCATTATTCAAAGAACCACCAAACCATAGTAAAACTTTGTTAGGGCATCCTCGAACTCTCATAGAAATCCATAAATTTTACATGGCTTTTCAATGCTTAAATATATATAAAGGTGTATAACCCTAGAATATTTCATAATATCATCATATAAAAAGGTTTCATAAATCCACTATGCAATTTTATAACTTAGGAAATCATAAATAAAAGGAGGAATGGTAGAGCTTTTGGAGGAAAGGAATCCACAATTAAAACCCATATACATTAGTGATAGGAGATGAAAAAACCTTGGAAAATGATGAGAAATTAAAAACCATAGCATGCATCTTCTCTTTGAAGACATTGGAGAGCTTTAGTGTGTTTTGGGGATTTAAAGGATTTTGTGAATGAGAGGAATGGAGTGGATTAAGGTTATGAAGGCTAATAAAGGTCTTTTTGAAGGTCAAAATGACATAGTATAGGCATTAGACAACAGGAAAGGTTTGATTATCCCCTTTAACAATTATACCGGGAAGCACCATATGACACCATTTATGAGCTGTGGGCCATTCTATGGGCCATAGTTAGGGGTTTCATTTGATGATATTTCACACTTTAAAAACTCTTCTCTGATTCAGATTCCATGACATGACCTACGATTTGTAAAAGATTTTGTAGGCAATCTAATAAGTCATACATCCTACTTCAGAAATTTTCATTTTCACCAAGTCTGACCTTCAACCCATGAGAACTATTTACAGCCCGTGGAACTTTATATGGTTTGTAGGACCCCTCATAACAACTCACACTTCGAAAATGTTCAAGACTCTTTTCTCGTACTTTTCCTACTTCTTGTGGGTGGGGCCTTACAACCCTAAACCATATAAATAAGCTTGGATTGAAGGCTTGAAAGTGAATTTTGCTTAAGCTTCAAGGTTCTGTAGAGATCATTCGATTAGAGCTTGAAAAGAGGATTCGGAAAGCGTTTGAGTGAGTGAATGAGAAACTAAGTTTTATGGAGTATATGGAGGTGATATAGGAAACATGGAACTGATTTTTGAAGTTAAAGTACTAGCCCCATATGAACAAACGTTGAAAGGTCACTGGGCATTTTCACAAAAGCTCTTTACGAGTCGTACAGAGCTTTACATATCATACAAGTCTCTATGGAGGGTGTCTCAATGTCGAGATGGTACCATTATACTTACAAAAACTACAAAGATCGCTCCCACAGAAGCCATACAATCCATGCAAGGCTATATAGTCCATGATAAGCACCCGTACAAAGGTCCAAGTTCAGAGACTGTGATTTGATACTTAGCTAAAATTTGTCTTGACATCTTCATGGAAACACCATGGCGGGCCATGGGAGCTTGTATAGACAATACAAGCGGCCATGGTGGTCTCCAAAGCAAAAAGAGAGGGAGCACTAGCCAGACCCTTCCTTCGAGTCCCCTTCATGAACAATGGTAAGGACCACGGCTAATGGAGGTGCCCATGGTGAGCTGCCTTGGCAAAAAATGCTTGGAACCAATACATTTTGCAACGTCAAGGCTTTCCAAAGTTCAAGTCTTTACACTACAAAATTGGAGTTTTTAAGGACCTACGGGCTACTCTATGGGCTATAATAACTTCCACAAGCAGCAGAGAGGTTTTGTGAGTGAGATCTAGTGAAGGGCCTAATTTTCGATGTTGCATCCATGAACTATCAAATGAGCCGTATAACATTTCACGAGTCATAGATGGGTTTTGGGTTTGGAGGTTCAAACTTTGAAGAGTTTTAGAAAAGCAATTAGAGAAAACCCTCTACAGGTCATAGATCTGAAGATGACCCATAAGAAGGTCTCACAAAATTAACGTTAATTTTAAAAATGTAGAGTACGAAGCCCAGGTATGTCGTGATTCTTTATAGGACCCGTAACCCAGTCCATAGAAGCTTCTGAATCCAGTATTCCTATTTTGTTTTGGATTTGTATTTTACTTATTATAAATAGGTACTTTTAGGTCTTTTAGCAGAGAGACGCACGAGAGAATAGAGAAACACTATTGAGACTTCATATTTTGGGATTTTTACATTGAAAACATTACATTGTGATTTATTATGGAGAACTTTAGATTTCCTATTCTTAATTTCATCGTTGTAAGTGCTTAATAATGCTATTCCATAACATGATTCTTTAATCTACAATGATTATGCATAGCTAAATCCACAATTAGGATTGTGAGAACCATGAAAAACCATCAAGGTAAAACTGTATCATCCATAATTCTTGGAAAGTGTGCGTGCATTATTAATTAATTATTTCGCTATGAATGCTTTTTAATGGTGGCCAACGTTAGAACCCACCTAATTCTTACTGATTGGATCAAGCTAGTCATGATTAAGAAAAGAGATTAATTAATAGGATTTGATATGATCCCTCTTATCTAATCAACCAAACTGGATTAAGGGGAAGTCGTACTGGAACAAAAGGTAAGGGTTAGTAATGTCATACAGCCGGGATGGATCAAATCACATGTGAAATTCACCTCTCACCTAGATTAAAACATTTGGTAAACTTCACTTACCATTCTGGATGATATGAACTAGAAAAGATTACTATTATCTGGTGATACTATATTAGGAATTCATGAGGTACACAATACCCCCATTAGTTCTCCCACTTATTTCACAACACTCACTTCTCGTATAGGTTCATTTATTGCAATCACAAACCCCTTCAGGAGATAAGTAGGTTAATTCATTTGACTTGCTCACAATTACTTCAGGTCTAGACCATATTCCCTGTAAGGTTAACCCTAACCTTGGGTAGGTTATATATTTTGACAATGAACGCTTATACATTCACAAAGGAGGTACAGTTTGCGCGATATCACCACACTATCAATCTGTTCCAACACCTCATAAGGACCTACAAAATAGGGACTTAGTTGCCTTTTTTGCCAAAATGCCTCACCCCCTTCATGCTGAAAACTTTATATACATCTAATCACTGAAGTAGAACTGAAGGCCTCTCCTTCTAATATCCAACTATGACTTTTGATAACTTTGAGGAGTCTTCAACTTGTCCTGTAGTAACTTTACTTTCTCCATATCATCTAACAACAAATTAGGGTCAATCAATGCCATCTAACCTATTTCAAAGAAACTCACCGAGGATCTACATCTCCTCCCATATAATTCATCAAATAGTGCCATCTCAATGCTAGCAGGATAACTATTATTGTAGGAGAACTCAATGAGTGGTAGATGGTCATCCCAATTTCTCTTAAAATCCAATGCACAAGCCCTCAACATATCCTCTAAGGTTTGAATTGTCTTTTTGGCTCATCCATATATTTAAGGATGAAATATCATACTCAACCTCATCTTAGTACCAAGTTCCTTATGAAATAACCTCCAAAAGTTACAAGTGAAGTAGGTATCCAATTTGATATGATAGAAAAAGTCACACCATGCACTCTAAAAACCTCTTAAATGTATAACTTGGCATAAATTTTGGCATTTAAAGTAATCTTTACCGGTAGAAAAAAAGTCAATTTAATCATTCTATCCACGATTACCCAAACAGAGTCATATTGCTTACGAGTACAGTGCAAGCTTGTCCTATAATCCATGTTCACTTCTTCCCGCCTCCACATAGAAATCTAAATAACTTGAGCCAAGCCACCAAGCATTTGGTGTTCCACCTTCTCTTATTCAAAATTAGGATATTCCGACACAAACTTGGCAAGATCTTTCTTTATGCCATTCAACCAGTACACCTCCTTCAAATATCTGTACATCTTAGTGGATCTCAAATGTATGGAATATGGAAAGTAATTGGATTCTCTCAAAATCACTTCCTTTAGGCCATCAACAATTGGAACACATTACTGGTCTTGATGCTGAAGTACACCATCTCCCCTTAGGAGAAATCCTCTATCTTCTTTCAGTAACCAACTTTAATTACAACAATGATGGGCTAAAGTCGTGTTTTTCTTTGACATCAACAACCACATAAGATGCATCCCCATTATGAACATAGATACCCCTAACATTAAAATCTGATTGTCTCACACCCAACCTTGTCGAATGGTGCACTTCCTTCGCTAACTCCTTCTTGGCCTCATCAACATGACCACACTACCCATAGACAACCAACTAAAAGCATCAAATATAACATTTTCCTTTCCTAGATGGTATTGTATGCATATTTCATAATCCTCAAAAAGTTCCAACCATCATCTTTGCCTCACATCAAGGTTTCTTTGGGTGAATATATATTGCAAACTTTTGTGATTGGTGATAAATAAACATGAAACCCATAAATATAATGTTGTCAAATTATTAAAGCAAACACCAGTATCGCTAACTCAAGATCATGAGCTTGATATTTCCGCTGATGCACCTTGAGTTGTCTAGATGGATATGCTATGACCTTATCATGTTGCATTAGTAGACAACCCAAACCAATATGCGAAGCATAACAATACACCACAAAAATGTCTAAACCATTCGGTATTGTCAAAATAGGAGTCTCTGCATTTCAATCTTCCAAAGTCTAAAAGCTTTTCTCACATTTATTCGACCATGAAAAGGTTTCCTTCATTTAATTAAACTTAGTTAAAAGGTAAAGCAATGGATGAATAACCTTTAACAAACCTCCAATAATAACAATCCAAACTAAGAAAACTCTAAAATTAGAAGTAGATAATGGTCTAGGCCTATTCTTCACCGTCTTGGTCTTCTTTCGAGAAGCCTAAATACCATATACCACATGTATAAGGATGGCTACCTCATGATACCAAAACTCACATTTACTAAACTTTGCAAATAGTTTTTTGTCCTTTAAAGTATGAAGTACCAACCACAAATTATCCATATGTTTTTGCTCACTTTGAGAATAAATCAGAATATCATCAATGAAAGCCACTACAAAGTATCGAGGAAGGGCTTAAACGCATGATTCATAAGATCCATAAACACAACTAAGGAATTACTCAATCCAAATTACATCACCACAAACTCAAATTACCCATACCTAGTTCAGAAAGCTGTCTTGGGAAAATTACTTTACCTTACCCTCAATTGATGATTACTGAAAAGAAGATCAATTTTGGAGAAGTGAGTGGCACTTTGTGATGTCACCCAAGTTACACCTTCTTTTAGAGGATAAAGTGATCATTATCAAGAAATAGAACCTAACCAAGATTAGGGTTGAACACAAAGGGAATACATAGACTCAAGAGAATTCAATTACCGCAATTTGAGTAATTAACCAATTTACTTCCCCTAAGGGGGTGAAGGTTTGCAATAATTAGTGAAATTAATATGGAGAGAAAATAGGGTATTGTGTTCCCTGATGTTACCCAATTTAAACCTCATTTTTAGAGGATAAAGTGGTCACTGTCAAGAAATAGAACATAATAAACGTTAGGGTCGAACCCACAGGGAATACGTTGACTTAATAGAATTCACCAATTTGCAATCCCAATAATTAATTGACTAACTTCCATTGGGGGGGGGGGGTTTGCAACAATCAATGAGAAATTTAATTAAACTAACTATTATAAGACGGAAGTCAATAAAAAATTAGGGTATTGTGTTCTACATGATTCCCAACTCAGTATCATCGGATAGCCTAATTCTTTTCTAGTTTATAGCATGCAGCACGGTAAGTTATGTTCACCAAGCCCTTTGGTCAGAGGCGAGAGGTGAATTTCACTATATTACATGGCCTATCTTCAGAGTGTGCATTATTAACCCTTACCTATTATCCCAGCACAACCTCCCCTTGGCCCAGTTTGGTTGATTATATGAGAACACATCAATTGAGTCATGTTAATTAATCTCTTTTCCTATTCATTACTACTTTGGTGTAGTTAGTAACACTAGGTAGGTTCTAATGTTTGTTAACATCAGAAAACATGCAATAGGAAGAAAATTGATTAATACATGCATATAGACTTTCCAAAAATCTTGAATTATCCGATTTTACTTTGTTAGTTCTTCATGATTCCCACAATGCTAGTTGTGGATTTAACTACTAATGCTATATGTATATGCAAGTATTATCAATAGAGAAGACATAATATAACATTTACAAAATAGAATTAAGAACAAGCAAAATCCAACTTCAATAAGAATCACAACCTTCAAGATAAAATCCAACACAAGTGTTCTCAAATACTCTCTACTATGATCTTACAATTTTCACTCTCACAACATTGAATTCTCTGAGTACTAGGTGAAAAACTCTTGGAAAATAACATATGAAAACTATTTATAATAATTAAAAATTCAAGTCCTAAACAGAAGAGGAGAACTGGTCGGCACACTATATGAAAGATGTTTTACGGGCCTCATTGCATTTCATGGACCGTAATCGGGGTCTTATACTCAACTACTAGAAATTTGCACTTTAACTCTATGACACCTCTCTATGACTCGTAAAGTCATTTATGACCTATAAAGGGGGTTTCGTCTGATAAAATTCCTGAAAGTCCAAGTCTCTGAACCTCAGGGCATGCATCATTTTCTACGAATCTGTGACGAATGGCTCCACACGTGCATATATTGTCTCCTTTGGCCCCACAGGGCCTCACGGTTTTGTTCCTCCCTAGCAAGCCCAGGAAAATGCGTATGCACATGTAAGGTTCCAAACTCAACATATAGCCCAGGAACTCCCCCTCTTTTTCCGATGTGGAATTCGCCTAAGTGAGCTACAGACGTTACGTATCGCCGTCCCTGTACTTATCCCCTGTAGAGACACAGCATCCTCGCTAAGGTTTGCCCCACCACTGTACTAGCAGAGAGTCGGCTCTGATACCATCTGTGACGAACGGCCCCATACGTGCATATATTGTCCATTTTGGCCCCACAGGGCCGCACGGTTTTGTTCCTCCAAAGTACTTTAACTGAAGCTATTTCTTTGTTCCTTAGCTTCTTAACTTGACGATCTAGAACGACAATAGGCACTTCTTCAAGAAATTCACGTATCCTGATACCAGCTGCCCTATTTGTACCTCCTGTACCCAAAACTGGACCTTCCTACCTTTGACCTTGACTAGCAACTATACGGGTTAATAGCTGGACTGCATTCCTCAGATCTTGTGCGGTCGCATCAACAGGTGGTTCTGGGGGAATTTCACTGCTCTCAGGTTCATTAGGAACTGGAGGAGTTGGAGATGTCTGTGATAAAGACTCCTCTCGAATTTCATCTGGTTGTCTCACCTGGCTGGGTATACCAACCACCACTTCTACTGCCTTCCCTTTACCTTTGTTTTTCCTTGTTTTAGGCATACTTGCTGTACAAAAGAATTCAGGAATTAGACATAATACACCTATTACACTTGACTTTATGGCACGATCTAAAGAATGGAAAGAAAATAACAACTCCTAAATGCCACATAGCCTCCTGCTTATAAATGTGGTGCACAACACATCTATAAACAAGATTCTACATAGGCACGTGGCTAGTCGTATCTATTCAAGCTAGTTAGGGAGTCCTCCATTCTTAGGACAATGACTTTGATATTATGCTATGTAATGAGACTCTCCTCGAAAAAACCTCAAAATTGCTCGAAAATATGCCTTGGAATTGCATGGAATCGTAATTTCCATACCTCAAAATCTGTGCATGATATCAAAAATCCAACTTCATATTCTTGTTCAGGGGACAAATTGAGTGGGAAAAGGGCCTAACCCCATTTTAAGAGCAATAGTAGAAAAATTTGAAAATAACAAAAATGAGATTTCACGTGAGGTTTCCGCGCCCCTGGCATGACGCGCCAAGGGCACGCCTCAATTCATTTTGTGTGTTGTTTTTCTTGTCAATTCCAAGACCTTTGGGTCTTGGGCCTAAGTATTCCAAGTCATGAAAATACCTATACATAGCCTTATTTCACCATCATATCATCCAAGGCATTCCCAGATACTCACTCAAACACTTATATAATATTTCATCTCCAATTTTCATGTCCCAAAATTCATCCGGATGTTAAGGTTCTCATTCAAACTTTAAGTATATATCTCCAATCTTCGTTAAGATTCTCTAAAGTCAAGGTTTGTGGATTTCTTTCATGGGATTTCACCCATGATACTCAAGCTTCCTTTTACCCAAAATTGCATTATTTAAAGTGGATTTACTCATGGGTCTTAGTTATTATGAATTTCACAACACACTATATTGGGGTTTCATGAAATTGTGGTTTTTTAGCATGTTTGAGCTATGAATCTATGACCTTTTGTGAGATTTGATGAAGGGTTTTGATGTATATTGCTTGAGATTTTTACCAAGCATCTATTGATGAGACATTGAACTTTCTAGCATGATTACACTATTGAATTGAGTGGTTTTACACTAGCACTACACACCCGCCAAGTATTTGATAAAATATCCGATTAATGTAGTTGGGAGGAATTGAAGGTCCAATGCATGTCATATGAGTTGAATGACTTTATGATGATGAAAGGAACATATGTATATGATATTCTCCTATATAGTGTAGGAATGTGACCATGCCTTTCTGTGCAGTTAAGAGCCCGGGTAACCATATCGAGGGGTTTGTACCTTGATACTAACCAAGGGGTTGTGCTTTGGTAACCGAGTTAAGGGGTTAGTACCTCAATCACCAGGGTGGTAGGGGATGACTATCCACCAACTAATCAAAGGGTTCGTACCTTGGTAACAGGGTTGAGGGGTTAGTTCCTCAATCACTAAGGGTGGTAGCGGGCGATGATCCGCCAACCAACCAAAGGGTTTTGTACATTGGTAACCTACGGGTTTTATAATTTTGGTCTCTCTTACAACTTGTATTATATTCTATGTAAGTCTATTCTACTTCAGCATTGACCATGCATCTCGTATTGTTAATATGTTATCTATTGCCTACTATTACTCATTTTGGTTATGATGCCTATCTCTTGTTGCATTGCATCCTACACACTTAGTTCATTCAAATATACTAACGCATAATTTATACCTAAATCATGTTACCATATAGGAACCTGAGCCCTACTAGATCATCATCCTCTACGTGGCTTGTACGATCTATCTAAAGCTAGTTGGTGAGTCCTCCATTCCAGGGATAATGCTTATGCTCTTATGATATGTATTATGGCTCTCTTTCTTTATTGTATATTTTTTACTATGGGAGTGAGCCCTGTTGCTTGTCTTGGCCCCTACTAAGTTCAATGATAGAGGTATTATTAGACATGTCATGTATAATATGCTATGAGCTTTGACTCTCTCTTTACTCTTGATTCTTATGGTATGAAAGATATCCCTTTGCCCCAGTTATCCCTATTTACGATCGCTTGGCACTAGAATGGGTCATAAAAAACTTGGTATCAGAGCACTAGGTTGTTAATGGTCCTTGACATCCAACACACAGCGACGACTACAGTCTTATTCATGGTTGTGTGGTGCACCACAACTATGAATAAGAGGCTATGAGACATTTTAGAAAATGTTTCCCTTCTTCTTACTCTATGTCGTTCAACAGAAGTTAAGGTAAGGTTTTCCCTTATATCAATGGTTCTTTACTATGTTAGATCATGCCTAACACAAGAGGAAGAAGTGCCCGCACTCCCGAGGAACAACCGGCTGATGGTAAGCTCCAGGATGCTCTCGCTTTACTTGCACAAGGTGTGGCTAATCAAGCAAATCAAGTAACCCAAGCCCTTTATGCTCCTACTCTGGCATATCAGGTGAGAGATTTCATGAGGATGAATCCCCGAAATTCTATATGTCAAAGGTGGATGAGGACCCTCAAGAGTTCATTGATGACGTTGATAAGGTTTTGGCTATTATAGGTGTTAGATCAGAAGAGAAGGCGGAGTTCGGCTTACCAACGTAAGGGGGTGGCACAAATATGGTTTGATCAATAGAAGAAGTAGAAGGAAATCAACAATGTGGTGCTTTAGGAGGAGTTCAAGGTGGCTTTTCTTAATTGGTTCTTCCCTCTTGAGCTTAGGGAACACAAATTGGTGGATTTTATGAATTTGAGACAGGGGTTTGTGAGTGTGAGGGAGCATTCCCTCAAGTTCAATCACCACCCTAATTATGCTCCCCACTTGGTGGATGATCCAAGACCTAGAACGAACAAATTTATGATGGGTGTTTTCGATTTTGTGAGTGAGGAATATCGGTCCGCTATGTTTATTAGTTACTTGGATTTGTCCCATTTGATGACCTATACTGAGCAAATAGAGGAGAAATAGTTGATTAAGAGGAGGAGTAATGAGGCCAAGAGGGCCTGCTTTGAAGGTAGGTTCCAAAGTCGAAAAGGTGGCCGATTCCTTCAAGGCCAAGGGTCTTCTCATACTTCTAATAGGGGGTTTTCCAATAACTTCCCAAGGGCCTAAGTTGAAGTGTTCCCTAATAATATGTGTCCAAGATGTGGTAAGGGCCATGGGGCCCTTGTTTGAGAGACACTAAGGCATGTTATGGGTGTGGAGAAGTTGGTCACAAAATGATTGAAAGTCCTATAAACTGCAATAAGGGTAAGGAGGTCAGTCAACAAGGTACAAATGTTGTTCCTTTGGGAAGGGGTGGTCAACAAGGTGGTGTCCCAAGGCATAATCGATTTTATGGTTTGCATGAGAGGCAAGGGGTTGATGAGGTGCCCGATATTGTTACTAGTATATTAGAAGTCTTTGATTTTGATTTGTATACATTGATTGATCTGGGTGCCAATCTTTCTTTCATTACCCCATTTGTTGCCAAAAAGTTTCATGTTTAGCTCAAATTTTTGCATGAGTCATATGAGTTGTCTACTCCTATTGGTGCATCTATTGTTGCTAGAAAGGTCTATAGAAATTTTCCCATTAGCATCTTGCATAAAATATTGCCTTGTGATCTTGTTGAGTTGGATATGGTTGACTTTGATGTCATTCTTAGGATGGATTGGTTGCATACATACTATGCCTCTATTGATTGTAGAACCAGTAGGGTCAAATTCCAATTTCCAAATGAACTCGTCCTTAAGTGGGAGAGTCATGATGTTGTGGTCAAAGGTAGGTTCATCTATTTTATTGAAGTCCATAATTTGATCTCTAAGGGGTTCTTTATCATCTTGTAAGGGTTAGGGATGTGGAGTCCAAAGTCCTTCCGATAGTGTCAATTTCGATGGTAAATGAGTTTCTTGATTTTTTTCTAAATGACTTTCCCGGTGGTCCCCCAAAATGGAAAAATATTTTGGTATAGACCTTCTCCCCAATACTCAATCCATTTATATTCCCCCTTACCACATGGCCCCAACAGAGTTAGAGGAGATGAAGGGGCAATTGAGGGACTTGTTGGAGAAGGGTTTCATTAGGCCTAGCCAATCACCTTAGGGTGCATCAGTGTTGTTTGTGAAGATGAAGGATAGGTCTCTTAGAATGTGTATTGACTACCGACAACTTAATAGGGTCACCTTAAGAATAGGTATCCTCTTCCAAGAACTGATGATTTGTTTAACCAATTACAAGGGGCAACCTATTTCTTTAAGATTGATCTTTGGTCTGGGTACCATCAAGTGAAGGTGAGGGAGTATGATATTACCAAGATGACCTTTCAAACTAGCTGTGGGCATTATAAGTTTGTTATGACGTCCTTTGGGTTGACCAATGCACCGGCTATCTTCATGGACCTTATGAATAGGATCTTCAAACCCTACCTTGATTTGCTTATTGTGATCTTCATTGATGATATTTTGATCTATTCTCATAGTGAGGAGCATATGGGTCATTTGATGGTAGTGCTACAAAGATTGAGGGAAGATAAGTTGTATGCTAAGTATGACAAATGTGAATTTTTGTTAAATGAGGTTGTCTTCCTAGGTCATGTGGTGTCGCAGGATGGTATTAAGGCGCATCCTTAAAAGGTGGATGTGATTAGAAATTGACCTAGACCATTGACCCCATCGGATATTAGGAGCTTCTTCGGCTTAGTGGGATACTATCGGAAGTTTGTGAATGGGTTCTCTTCTATTGATTCTCCTATGAACAAGTTGACTCAAAAGAAAGCCATATTTGTGTTGACCGATGAGTGTGAAGAGAATTTTTAAACATTGAAAGATAAGCTTCCATCCGCTCCTATGTTGTAACTATTGAAAAGGCTAGAGGGATTTGTCGTGTATGGTGATGCTTACTGGGTTGGTTTGGTTTATGTGATGATGTAAAATGGTAAGGTGATAGCCTATACTTCTAGACAACTCAATGTGTATGAATAGAACTACCCTACCCATGATCTTGAATTAGCTGTCATGGTAATTGCATTATAGATTTTGTATCACTATTTGTATGGGGTGCATGTTGATGTGTTCACCGATCATAAGAGTATCCAATATGTCTTCACTCAAAAAGATCTCAATTTGAGACAAAGAAGGTGGTTATAACTTCTTAAGGACTATGATATTAGTGTACATTATCATCCTGGTAAGGATAATGTTGCGGCGGATGCTTTTAGTAGGGTGTCTATGGGTAACCTACTTATATTGATGGTGAGTGCATAGAGGTGGCTAAGGAGGTCCATCGGTTGGCTAGATTGGGAGTTAGGTTGGAAGAGAGTGATGATAGTGGTGTTGTTGTTATTGATTGTTCTAACTCTTCATTGGTTTAGGAAGTGAAAGCTAAGCAAGATCTTGACCTCGCTTTGTTAAAATTGAAGGCATTACTAAAAGATGGTAAGGTGGGGGGAGGGGGTTAATGAGGCTCATGGTTCTTCTTACTCTATTCACCCTGGGTCTACTAAGATGTATAGAGATTTGAGAGAGGTGTATTGGTGGGGAGGCATGAAGAGACATTGCCAAATTTGTATCCAATTGCCATAGTTGCCAACAAGTCAAAGCCAAATATCAAAGGTTCGGTGGCGTAACCCAAGACATAGAGTTTCGTACTAAGAAGTGGGAAGAGATTACTATGGCTTTTGTGGTTGGTTTCCCTAAGACTAGAAAGGGTTTTGATTCCATTTGTGTTGAGGTTGATAGGATGACGATATCGGCTCACCTTCTACCGATTAAGACTATATATAGGGCTGAAGATTATGCTAGGTTGTACATTCATGACTTGGTGAGGTTATATGGATTTCTTTTGTCCATCATACCATATCACAGTGCACAATTCACTTCACACTTTTGGAGGTCCTTTCACTGAGGTCTTGGAACTAAGGTAAAGCTTAATACGTCCTTTCACGCTCAAACAGATGGCAAGCCAAAAGAAATATCCAAAATCTTGAGTACATGCTTAGGGCTTGTGTATTGGATCTTAAGGGTAGTTGGGATGATCATCTTCCATTGCTTGAATTTTCCTATAACAATAGCTATGATTCTTGTATCGGAATGGCTCCTTTTGAGGCTCTCTATGGTAGAAGTTATAGATCACCAGTTGGAGAGGTGGCTTTTTTGGGTACGGATCTGGTTACAGATGCTATGGAAAATGTAAGGATTATTAGACAAAGATTGAAACCAGCCCAAAGTTGCCAAAAGTCTTATGCCAATGTGAGAAGGAGGGAGCTTGAGTTTAAGGTTGGTGATTGTGTCTATTTGAAGGTGTCACCCATGAAGGTTGTGGTTCATTTTGGTAAGATGGGTAAGTAAAGCCATAGATATATGGGTCCTTATAGGGTTATATAAAGGATTGGTAAGGTGTCCTACAAGTTGGATTTGCATAGTGAAATGGAATTGGTTCATCCGGTCTTTCATGTGTCTATGTTGAGGAAGTGTGTGGGTGACCCTAACACTATTGTTCCTCTTAATATTTTTTGGTATTTCAGACAACTTCACATATGAAGAGGTTCCAGTAGAGATTTTGGATAGACAAGTGACGAGGTTGAGGAACAAGGATGTTGCTTTTGTTAAGGTCCTTTGGAGAAATCAACAAGTTGAAAGTACTACAAGGGAGCGGACATGAAAAAGTGATATCCTTATCTCTTTCATCCTACCCGAGTACAAGGTACTAATGCTAAGACTTCTATGTGATTTCATGTCTCATATTCCACCGCCTAAGTCATTTGCATGCATTCATTTTTATATTGACAAAGTTCATGGTGATTTTACACTTATGTTGAGATTTAGAAATTGATGTTTTAAGTGTGTTGTTGCATTCTTGTTGGGACTGATTTCTTCATGATTACTCTTCTCATATACATTTCTTTGACACTCGGGGACAAATGTTCCCAAGGGTGAGATATAGAAATGATCCCAAAAGTGTCCAAAAACGTGACTTGGAAGTGCCCGAAATTGTAATTTACATATATCTCAAAATCCATGCATGATATCTACAATCTAACTTCATAATCTTAATCAAGGGGTCCAATGAAGTGGGGAATGTGTCTAACCTCAATTTAAACCAAACCACACCAAAATTTGAAAATCGCAAAAATGTACTTTCTAGTAAGGTTTCCGCGCCCTTGGCGCGACGCCAAGGGCGCACCTTAGTTCATTTTGTGTGTTGTTTTTCTTGTCAATTCCAAGGGCTTTAGGTCTTGGGCCTAAGAGTTACCATTTGTCAAAATACCTATACTTAGCCTTATTACACCCTTAGATCATCCAAGGCATTCCCAAATACTCTATCAAACACTTAGACAATATTTCATCTCCAAATTTCAAGTCACAAAACTCATCCAGATCTTAAGGTTCTCATTCACGCTTCAAGTATCCATCTCAAATCTTCTTCAAGGATTCTCCATAGTCAAGGTATGTGGGTTTCTTTCATGTATTCCTTTCACACATGATGCCCGAGCTTCTGTTTACCTAAAATTGCATTATTTAAAGTGGATTTACTCATGGGTCTTTCTTATTATGAATTTCACTGCACACTATGTTGGGGTTTCATGAAATTATAGTTGTTTTGGCATGTTTTAAGCTACGAATCTAAGAGCTATTATGAGATTTGATGAAGGGTTTTGATGTATATTACTTAAGCGTGTTACCATGTATCTGTTGATGGTTTTACATTGAATTTTCTAGCATAATCCTACTCTTGAATTGTGTGCTTCTACACTAGCACTACATACCCACCAAGTGTTTGATAAAATGTCTGATTAATGTATTTTGGAGGAATTGAAGGTCTAATGCATACTTATGAGTTGAATGACTTTAAGATGATGATAGGAACGTATGTAAATAATATTCTTATATATAGAGTCGTAAAGTATTCTATGGCTCGTAGAGTTGGTCGTGGAGGCCTCAATACTTAGCAAATTTTCCAAGAAACCTACCTGGGGTGCATAAGCCGCATTCACAACTCGTAGTTTGATCTACGGATCATAAAGTTGGTGTATGAAATGGAGTGCATAATTTATCTACTTAATGGAAATCTCTACGAGATGGGTATGGGTTGTAAGGTGTTTTATAGGCTGTAAAATTAGTCATAGAGACTCAACCTGATGCTCTTCTCTGCCACACTAGCTGACTTAATCTTGTGCCTGCATACTCTTCATAGAATACACTATTACCCTATATACAACTAGCCAAATGTCTAATATTACAATAAAATATTATATAACAAACTACTTGTGAATCCAAAAACTGAAAAAATACCTATAACTACACTATTACATTAACAACCTTGGGTTGCCTCCCAAGTAGCGCCTGATTTATTGTTGCGGCATGACTTGGACCAATTGGTTACTTAGAATTCACCAATTGCCCAGACTTCACTCTTCAACTCATTTAGACGCCTCATGGACTAACAAATATTGAAGATGACTTCTTCGTCATTCAATCTAATCCTAAATTGACCTACTTCCATATATACTTGGGTTGACCTAATAGCTAGGAAGAATCTTCCCAAGATGCTTATGATGTCAAAGTCAACTTCACAATCTAGGATCACAAGGTTTTTTGGGAATGTGAACTTTTCACCTTTAACCAGAACATTATACAATATCCCCAAAGGCTTCTTCACCATGCGATCCACCATCAAAAACCGCATGTTAGTTGGAGTAAGGGCTCCCAATCTAAGCTTCTTGTAGACCGCAAAGGGCATCCGATTATTGTTGTCACCAAGATCAAATAGGCTCTTGTGGTCTCCACATCTCCGATGGTGCAGGATATGGTGAAAGCACCTGGATCTTCTCGCTTCTGAACCAAGGACATTATGGTAATAGCACTGCAATGTTGAAGCTCTTCGGAGAGCTCCTGACTCATAGTGTGCTTTTTAGTAACTAAGTCCTTATGTACTTAGCATACTCAACCATCTTTTCCAATGCCTCAATGAGAGGGATTTTGATGGAGAGTTATTTTAGCATGGAGAGAAAGTGCTTGAATTTGCCTTCCTCCTTCTTTTTGATTCTTTGAGGGAAGGGAGGAGAAGGCCTAGGAATAGGCATCGACCTCTGTGGCGCGTCAGTAGCTTCACTCACCCTATCCTTTTAACGATCATCTTCTGCATTAGCATCCTTGGTTGCAACTGCCTCATATCAAACATCCATTACATCAACCGGCATGGGAGGATCAATAGTGCTCTTGCCACCTCGAGTAATGATCGCCAAACACTGCCCGTCATTTTTAGGATTTTTAACTATGGTGCTAGTTAGTGTATCCCTCTAACATTGATTAAGTTGAGTTGACATTTGACCAAATTGTTCTTTCAGTTTTTTGATAGCCATAGAATGAGACTCTATTCTCTGATTAATACTCAAAATTTCTGATTTCATGCCCCTTAGAGTCTTATCCTGTGTCTCAGCTTTATTCAGCAGGTGATCAAATATCTCCTCAATTCTGGAACTGCTTGCACCAATATTGCTGTTGTGTAGTGGCACATAAAGACTATTTCTGAAGCTTTCTCTGTAACCCCAATATGCATCTCTCTCTAGACCCTATTCCTATCATAGTAATCTTTGTGGTTGTCCTTGTAAGCTCTATCTCTATCAAAGTTCCTATCTTAGTTTCCTTGATGTTGGCGCCAATAGTCTTGATTGGACCCTTGGGCATTGGTCCAGAAACTACTAGTCTGATCAGCATCAAAACATACGTCCTCATAATAATATGGCTCCTCATATATGGGTGCACGTGTTGGTTGGTGAACCACTTCAGTTACTCTATCTTGGTTTAGCTTCATCATCACCTCCATACCTATGCGAATATGAGCAAGTTGCTACATGATTTCTTGATTAATTCCAGCCTATTCTTGACCTATATTGATAGCACCGAAACTCACCCCCTTGCATGATTAGTCTTGACCACTCTTTCCATTCGCTTTGCGATCCTTGAAAATGGTTGATCCAGAAACATTCCCCCTATGATAGTTTCAGCACAGGCTTGACTATTCTCATCAATGGCACGGAAGAAGATCTCCACCACCACATCATGAACTATTTTGTGGTCAGGGATGCTCCTCAGACATTTGGTGAACCGATCCTAAGTAGTACTTACTGAATCACCAGGAAGTTACTCGAAGTTGCTGATCTGGTCCTTCAACTTGAGCTTTGTCAATCTTGGGAAGTACCCCTCTAAAAAGGCCTTTTGCAAGTCTGTCCGACTGGTGATTGAGCTCTATGGGAGCTCAGATAGCCATAATGTTGCATTGCCCGTAAGAGATATTGGGAAGAAGAATTTCACATTATACAGGTGGCAATTAGGATCCTCTGATTGTAACCCCGCGAATAGCTCATAGTTCTGCAGCATCTGAAGTAACCCACTTGAGACTGTGAACTTTGTGTTTGTCAGTAGTGGTGGTAGAACAATAGCTCTAGTCACCTCCATATCCATAGGATTCATCCTATACTGATTCCAATGGTAAGCATTGGCATTGAAATCCTAAGGTTTTGGAGAAATATCCTCCAAGAGAGGTGGGTTCTCATTCTCAACACCCTCATTGTTATTCTTGTTCAGTGTTGCACTGGTCGTGTTATTGTAATTGCCTTGGGCCATTCTTCTCAATGTTCTATGGATCTCAGGGTCAAATGAAGTTAAGAGATTGCCTTGACTCTGAGTGTTTAGCATCCACTACACTTACACCCTGAAAAGAATAAAAATAGCAAAAAAATTAAAATACAGGAACTAAGGATTAACACTCGAATTACCGATGAATTCGCTAAGTCTAGCAGTCTTTCCCAGCAACGGCACAAAAATCTTGATGTCACCCAAGTTACACCACCTTTTTAGAGGATTAAGTGGTCGCTGTCAAGAAATAGAACCTAAAAAAGGCTAGGGTCAAATCCATAGGAAATACGTAGAGTCAAGAGAATTCACTAATTTGCAATCCGAATAATTAATCGACTTACTTCCCCAAAAGTGGGGGTGGGGTGTGGTTTGCAATAAGCAATGAGATATATAACTAAACTAACTATCACAAGAAAGAATTCAATATGAAAAGAAACTAGGGTAATGTGTTCCCCATAATTCCCCAACTCAATATTACTGGATAACCTAATTATTGTCTAGTCTAAAACATATAGGACGGTAAGTTATGCTCACCAAGACCTTTGGTCAAAGGTGAGAGGTAAATTTTACTATGTGACTTGGCTCATCTCCATAGTATGAATTACTAACCCTTACCTATTAGTCCCAATACAACCTCACCTTGGCCAGTTTGGTTGATTAGACGAGAACACATCAATCGAATCTTGTTAATTAATCTCTTTTCCTATTGATCACTATCTTGGTCCAATCAGTAACACTAGGTGGATTATTATGTTGGCCACCATAAGAAAACATGCAATATGAAGAGAATTAACTAATACATGCATATACACTTTTCAAGAATAATGAATTATCCGCTTTTACTTTGTTAGTTCTTCATAGTTCCCACAACCCTAGTTGTGAATTTAGCTACTCATGCTATGTGTAGATGCAAGAAATATGTATAGAGAAGACTTAATTGAACACTTACACAACAGAATTAAGAACAAGAAAAATCTAATTTCAATAAGAATCACAAGCTTCGAGGTAAAATTCAAACACATGTGTTCTCAAAGACTCTCCAACATGATCATACAATTTTCTCTCTCAAAATATTGAGTTCTGTGAGTACTAGGTGGAAAGCTCTTGAAAAATAACCTACAAAACCTGTTTTATAATAATTAAAATTCAAGTCCTAAAAAAATAGCAGAAATGGTCGGCATGCCATACAAACGGTATTTTATGGGTCGTATTGCATTCCACGGCCCATAATTGGGGTCTCGTACTCAACTATAGAAAATTTGGACTTCAACTTTACGACACCCCTCTATGACTCGTAAAGTCATTTACGACCCATAAAAGGGGGTTTGTCTGATGAAATTCCTAGAAGTCCAAATATCTAATCCTTAGGGCACGCACCATCTTCTATGACTCGTAAAACCTTCTATGACTCATATACATGTTCGTAGAATAAATGTTAGAAAATAGCCCCTCACTAGAATTGTCCATGAAACCACCCTTTGGCCCATAGAATAATCTATGGCCCGTAAAGGTTCTCGTATAACAGCAAAAACTCAGCAACTTCTCCAATTCTCCCTAAAATCAAGGCGAATCTATAATCCTGCAAACATAAACACAAAAACACATAAAACCAACTAACATCACATTGAGAACACACAAAATTCCAAGTTTTAAGCATCAAAAGTGTTGTATATTGGTAGCACATCATTCTTCATGATTTCCTAACTTAGTATCATTGGACAACCTAATTCTCTTCTAGTGTTTAGCATGGAGGATGATAAGTTAAGTTTACCATGCCCTTTGATCAAAGGTGAGAGGTAAATTTTACTATGTCACTTGGTCTATCTCCATAGTGTGCATTATTAACTTGTCCAGTTAATTAATCTTTTATCCTATTCATTACTGCCTTTGTCCAGTCAGTAGTACTATGCAAGTTCTAAGGTTGGTCACCACTAGAAAACATGCAAAATGAAGAGATTTAATTAGTACATGCACGTACACTTTCTAAGATTTATGAATTATCTAATTTTACCTTGTTAGTTATTCATGGTTCCCACAATCCTAGTTGTGGAATTAACTACTCACTTTGTGTAGATGCAACACTAATGAATTTGAATAACATAAGAGAGCACTTACACAATTGAATTAAGAACAAGTCAATCCAACTTCAAAGAGAATCACAAGATTAAAGATGAAATCAAAGTACATGTATTGTCAATACTTTCTAATGTAATCTCACTATTTATTCTCTCTAATTACTGAGTTTTCTATGTACTATGTGAAAGCTTATGATAAATAACCTAAAAAACTATTTATAATATTTAAAATTAATGTCCTAAATAAAATAGGATAGTTCGGTCGACACGCCACACAAACAGATTTACGGGCGATATTGCATTAAATGTACCAGAATCGGTATCTTGTATAGAGCTGCTCCAAAACTGGACTTCAAGTGTACAATATCTCCTCTACGACCCCTAAAGTGCTTTACGACCCATAGGGGGGTTTCTCTTGACGAATCTTCAGAAAGTCTCAATCTCTGATCCTCATAGCACAAACCATGTTCTACCACTCATAAATATTTCAAAGATCCATCTACATGTTCGTAGAACAAACTTCAAAAAAATAGCCCCTTACTAGATTTGTTCCCACGAAACCCATTGCACGACCCCTAGAAAGATCTATGGCTCGTAAAGGGTCTCGTACTGCATAAAAAATCAACAACTTATGTATTTTTCACAAAATCAAGGCCAACCCTGCAAATATAACACAAAAACACATAAAACCAACTAACATCACATTGAGAACACACAAAATCTCAAGTTTTAAGTATCAAAAGTGTTGTATTTTGATAGCACATCAACACCCTTAACTTAAAATTATTGTTTGTCCTCAAGTGATAGATTCAATTTACATAGACAATATAGTAACACATAGACCTCAATCTAATGGCATACATCACATCAATTTCAAACTCAGATACACACACTGCTTTTTCAAAGTAAGATCAGATAGCCATCTAAAAAACCAACACAAACTAGTGCATGTGGCAACACAACAATGACAAGTAAGATACAATCAACAATCCATAATAACTTAATAATTCTAATGCAAACAATGCAATACAAGTGCTCTCACAAAAAGAAATCTCTTATTTGATACTCAATGATATTTATATGTATAACCTTGGGACTATTCAAAATCACTCATTCTCACAAAAGATATTCATGCTTCATGCATAATACCATAAGCTTGCCCCTATCACTACAAGAAAATAGGTCTTTAATGAGGAAAATTCAATTGCTAAAAGTATAACTCCGACTGTATTTATTCAATAACGATCGGTAAAAATTTCATCATCCCCGATCGTTAAAAGCTCCTCATTAAAAAAGATTTAGCAACGACAAAAATTCGTCTATTATACATCTTTTCAACAACCATATTTTCCTTCACTAATTGATATTCTAGTTATTTAAAAAGAAGGTGGCAAGCTCGGTGCACTTCTCGAGGTAGGGCCCAACCACAAGGATCTATTGTACGTAGTCTTACCTTGTATTTCTGCTAAATAATATTACCAAGGTTTAAACCCATGACCTTCTGGTCACATGGTAACAACTTTACCAGTTACACCTTGGCTCCCCTTCAACTCAAGTTATCAAAACCTTAATTATAACCACAAATCAAATCAGCAAAAGTGCATATATATACACACACGTACCAGTATGTGCACATATGAAAACATACAAATTGATTATATATATAAAAAAAATTCATACTAAGACTATAAAGAATGATATTGCATGACGTTACAAAAATATAAACAGACAAATTGTATGATATTATGTTTTTTAACTCTAAGTAAAAAAAAGCCTAGAATATCTTTAAAAATTTCTTAAATATGAAACACATTCTTCTTGTGCTTCAAAATTTTTTGTTACTTGCACTTCTTTATACTTTCTTTGAGGATGAATTCTTCAAACTGCCTAATCTGTCAAAAAAAACAAGTATAAAAACTTGATGTAAGGGTAGTAATAACACTCCTAATAACCATTATCTTCTTTTTTCTATTTTTGCAAAATCAAAAATTAACCACAATGAAATATAAAATTTATTTTTATTCTCATAACCAAATAAAAAGAAAGTTGGGCTTTCTAGTTATAGACATAAAGTAGTTTGTTTTGTATTTTGCAATTTTGTACATTGCTTCATGGATAAAACCTCCAACTTTTTTTAGTTTCACTTTTTATACTAATGGCATTCACCAAATATAAATAATTCAATATCATTATAATATTATGAGTTAAAAATTAATTATATTATTTTGAACTTTAAATAATAAAAAATTATGATTTCTTAATTAATCAATAGTTGATTATACGCGATGTAAAACTTTTTAAATTTTCTGTTTGTAAAATTTGACTTTATACTTTTCTAACTCAAATGATTGATTTTTCTTTGTATACACCTATTAGTTTCACAACCAATTAATAATTAAAAAAATATTGACACACACACACACACACATGAGAAGAAACATTATTAATGAATACTTATTCTTATGTCTATTGACCGAGTTAATTTGCAAGTGGAGAAGAATCTATACTCTTGGAAAAATTATTTACTATCAAATTTATATAACTTCTACCTTAAACTAATCACATAAGTACATAATTATATATTTAATATTATTACTTTTATTTTTAATTTTTTATTTCATTAAAATTTTTTGTTTTCACCTACTTCATCTTGCATCTTTTAAAAAGGTCAAGCAAGGATGAATAAATTGTATCTCAAAATAAAAACACGTATAGAAACTATATCAAGAAAATATTTCAGTTCAAACAAATTCTGCCAAAAAGATTGTAAGTAAATGCGTTTATAATATTTTAAATTGTTATATAATTGACTATAATAAGAATGATGGATAGAGTTATAGAAAATAATACATTAATATTTTTTCCTTTTATCAAACTATTTTTATTAAATAATAAAAATTATAAATGATGGAGGATTCTTATTAGAACAATTGCCAAACGTCACTAGTTATACTTATAACATGATTTGATTTGATCTCTTTGCACTCATACTAATTAAAATATATTTTTATACTAACTAATATGTTTTAATGATGGGATATTATGCTTTTTAACGATCAAATTTATCCCCTTGTTAATGCTGGATTAAAATTTTTCTTTAATGACCGAAAAAAATTGGTCAGTATAAGTGCATATATAATCACCAGAAAAAAGTTTGGTCACTATAAGTGTATTTATAATGACTGGTAAAGAATTTGGTTACTACAAGTATTTTCATAATTATCGAAAAAAATTGGTCACTATAAGTATATCTATAATGACTAGAAGAAAATGTGGTCACTAAAAGTTATTTACAAGGACCGAATTTATTTCCCTCCGTTAAGAAATGATATTTAAAAGTCTTTTTTCTTGTAGTGTATACTCATGATTAAGACTTTCAACCACTATGACTAGAATCACTTTAGGACTTTCTAGGCTTGTAACATAGGCTCAGGGAGCTTTGGTATGGTATTTTGGGACATAGTGACTAAAGACCATCCTTGACACTGTGTTTTCCTACACTTGTGCCTGACCAACTATGTTATTTTCATCTCATTCTCCCTTTCTCCTATTTTAAGCTTTTGTGGATGCTTTCCTTTCATTTTCCAGTTTTTTGCCTAAATTTTACACTTCATTTTTCTTTTTAAATCACAACTAAGACTTATTTTTCTTGCACCCTATACATGATTTTCCCTTATTCTCTGTATCACTACCTTCCCCTTTTTTTCTTGTCTCAACCGAACACCATCCACCCTCAACTTAGGCTTTTGGTTTGAGTTGAGCAATATCTATTCTCAGAACAAGGGCCACTTTTTGGTAGTGTCATGACCCAAGCCTAGCGCCTAAATGTGACACGGCAAATTGAGAAGTTCGAATACAACCCAAACAAACTTCTTGATCATAACATGCACACATCCTTGGTTGTGAAACCAAAATAAGCATCACATGATATAACAAAAAGGGAAAGTGATGATGTGCTGTCAAAATACAATACATTTGATTCCTAAAGCAAGGGATTTCGTGAGTTGTTAACACTAGTTTTTATGGTTCTTATGTCTTCTTGTGTTGTTATTGAATAAAAGGTAGGTTAGCATGATTTTGGAGAAAAATTGCAGATTTTGCTGAAATACAGGGCATACAGCTTACCTACGAGTGGTAGCCCAAGCTACGAGTCGTAGAGTGATCTCGTAGCAAGAAACATATAGCAAAAATAAGAATCTACTAAGTGGAGGTCAGCCTTATTAGGCCACCCTGTGAGTCATAGTCTCACTATGACTCGTATAGGTAGATCATAGCAAGAAACAGAGAGCCAAAATTTTTAACCAAAAACTGAAGGCCTAGACTACGAGAAAAGTATACAAGTCATAGCTCATACAATGACTCGTACTAGTGGGTCGTAACAATCAAGTCCAAAATTCCAAGTGCCTGATATGAGACCTCGATTACGACTCATAGGTCACCCTACGAGTCCTACCTATGAAGCGTACCTACTACCAACTATCTTTTCTTTGTAGTTTTTAGGGTTAAGTTTGTAAATACTGTATATACTTTATGTTAGGGTTTATTTGAGGATTTTTCAGACATGAGACTTGATATTCTCTCTAGATTATTTTTAGGGTTTTAGTGTAGATTTTCATTTTTCTCTTGGAAAACCCACTTTTGGGATTGCAAATCTTACATTGTATTCAATCTCAATCTATCAAACTTGTGGTGTTATCACTCTTCATTGCTTTGGGTAAAATTCTTAACTATGTCTTGTATTTGCATTTTTGTTGGTTTTGCCTTAGCCATGAGTAGCTAAGTACCCACAACTTGGGGTTATAGGAACCATGGATAGTTGACTTGAGATAACCTTAATTTATTGCATTTCTATGATTGGGGTTTTGCATGTACTATCTACTTCCCTTAATTTTGATTATTGTTTGGTGGTTGTTAACGCCAAATCTTGCCTATTATCATGATCCCGACCAAGGTAGTGACAAATAGGAAAAGGGAAGTAGATGACAGGATTTAATTTATATGTTCTCGTCTAATCAACCAAACCAGACCAAAGGACAGTTGACTACCACAATATGTAACAGTTAGTTGCCACACCATGGTTGTCGCCTAATCACCTTGGTGAAATTCGACCTTCACCTTCACAAGAGGGATGGAAGAATCTAAGTTACCGTCCTGCATGGGAATTTCCAATTGTAGTTATGTTGTCCAGGGTAATCAATTCAACGAACTATGGGGAACACAATTCCCAAGTTATCCCTAAAATTAAGTGTTTCCTCGCATAATAGTATAGTGTTTATTTTACTTTTCTTAAGTCACAACCCCCCCCTCCATTCAGAGAATTTAGTTATAAATACTTAAAATGATTGATAGTAAATTCTTGTAGTCAAGCCCTGTATTCCCTATGGATTTGACCCTAACCTTCGTTTAGGTTAATTGCTGACAGTGACCACTTTCTTATTGGAGCATGAACATCATCAAGGGGGACTAAAGAAAAGTCTTTGATAATCAGAAAGGCATAAAAGAGTCAAGCTCATAGTATAAGTACATCATAATATCCAACAACACCTCTAACTTGGATTAGAGTGGAGGCCTAGACACTTTCTGGGCTCACCCTCATAGTAACAACTGTTCAATATAATGAAGTCTCAAAAAAGCAAGAGTAAAGTAGATAGTCTCCTCGGACTTGAGGACTCACCAATGCTTAACTTCAAAGTACCGAATTAGCCACGTGGAGGATGATCAATAGGAGATCTGGTGCCTATATGGTAATATCATGTAGGCATAGAATATGCGTTAGCACATTTGAATGTACTAATTATGCGGGATGTAATACAACAAGATATAAGCCTTTATAGTCAAAATGCATAATCATAGGCAATGGATAAATATACTCTCAATATGGCATGCATGATTAATTCTTAAAGTAAAACATGCTTGTAAATCATTCAACTTGCATAGTACATAATACATGTGTGGGAGGAGACCTTAACCAATATTCCAAGTGAGTTACTACTTGGAATCCGAGGCATGACAACCCCTCAACAAGGTGACCGAGGCATGACACCCCTTGACAAGGTGAACGCGGCATGACACCCCCTCGACAAGGTGACGAAGTATGACGCCATCGACAAGGTGACTGAAGCAAGATACCTCCTCGACAAGGTGATTGAGGCATGACACCCCCTCGATAAGGTGAACAAGACATGACACCCCCTCGAAAAGGTGTGGTTTATTTGCCAAGGCAAGCCAAACATGATAATGTGAGAGTAGATCACAATCATATATGAACTCTTGCTTTAACATGAATGTCTCACAAGAGGTAAGAATCTTGAAATAGGCCTTAAATTGTAACTTGTAAAATCATAGATAATTTTCATGAATTCAATACATACTTGAAAGCCCTTAATCATCATATAGTCACTTGACTTGTAAACATGAAATATATCATCGATAGCTTGATAATTCTTGACATGATATTTTATCAAACACATGGTGGGTTCATGATACTTATTAAAAATCATGCAATACAAGAGTGAAATAAGATGAGAAAACTTAATGTAAATCAGCCCACCAACCTATAGTAAAACCCTCATATAGGGTACCTTGAAATCCATCATCGAAACTCATAATAGATCATCGTTTTATAGCTCAAAACATGCATTGTCTCAATAGACAAGGATCAACTCATAATGTAAGCATAAAATAAATGCTAATGCATAATCAACAATATTTTGATAAAACCCTAATATAATTTTTGCTACCTTGAGCTCCTTGATCAAAATGACCACCTTGCTCTTGAGGTCAACCACCTTTAACCCTTTTTTTAGCATAAGGACAATCAACTAGCTTGTGACCCACTTCACTACAACCATAACAACATTGACTTTCCTCAAGCATGGACCACTATGGTTCCTCCCACACCTTTGACACTTTGGGTTAGTCTTACCACCATTGCCATCTTGACACCTTAGGTTAGACACCCCATCAATAGCCAACCTCCTGTTTGGAGCATTGGAGGACTCTTGACCTTGGAAGCCACCATCAAATCGAGCCCTCTTGGACTCCTCACTTCCCCTCTTCCTAAGCTTCTCCCCCTTAACTTTTTCGGTGCATGTCATAGAACAATTCCATATCACTTACAAGCATTGTGGTACAACACTCTTCATTTACTAAGTCGGACACCCCCGACAAAAACTTCTTCATTCTTGATTGAGGTTCAGTGATAGATAGAGGAGCATACTTGGAAAGATTTTTGAACATGAGGGAATACTCCCTCATATTCATGGAAACTTGCTTAAGATTCATGAACTCTATCATTTTATCCTCTCTTAACTCGATAATGAAGAACCGATTGAGGAAGGCAGCCTTGAACTTCTCCTAAGGAATAGCATCATTATTGCCTCTCTCCATCTTCCATTGCATAAACTAAATTTGAGTCACACCTTTTAGTTGATAAGACGCTAGTTCCGTCATCTCCTCCGTATTTGCTCCCATGATGTGTAACACCTTATACACCTCATATATGAACTCTTGGGGATCTTCCTCCTCTTTACACCCATAAAAGTCTAGAGGGTTCATTCTTGTGAAATCCTTCACCCTTGAGGCCGGAGTAGGAGCATGAGGAGCTTGGGCTCCTTGATTCAATTGGTGGGTCATTGCATATGCCAACATAGTGATGGCATTCTGAAACTCAACTTGAGTGGTCCCTTCCCCTAGTGGGGCTTGATGGGTCGGACCCTGCTTGATTGTCGGGCCCTCCTTGGTCTTCCTTTTTATAGCAGCATGATCTAGAAGGGCAAAGAGCATTCGTTAGGGAGAAAAGCCTTATCTTACATGTAAAGCATGATATAGTCCATGAAGAAGTGAAACATTTTCAAAAATGCCTCATAACCGCCCATTCATAGTTGTGGCACACTTCACAACCATGAATAAGACTCTTATCGACTTGGTGTGTTGGATTCCGAGGACCATTAACAACATAGTGCTCTGATACCAAGTTTGTCATGACCTAAGCCTAGGGCCTAGAGGTGACATGGTGAATGAGAAGTCCGAAGACAACCAGAATAAGCCTCTTGATCATAACCTGCACACATCCTTGGTTGCGGAAGCAAAATAAGAATCACGTGATATAATAAAAAGGGAGAGTGGGACTAAGGGAATGTTTTTCATAATTATAAAGGTATAAAGGAGTCAAGCTCATAGCATAAGTACATCATAATTTCTAACAACACCTCTAACTTAGAATAGAGTTAGGGCTAAGACACTTTCTGGGCTCAACCTTATAGTAACAAGTGTTAAGCATAATGAAATCTTAAAATAGCAAAAGTAAAGCTGATAGTGTCCTCAGACTTGAGGACGTTCTAATGCTTAACTCTAAACTACCAAACTAGCCACGTGGAGGATGATCAAAAGGAGCTCTGGTCCCTACATGGTAATATCATGCAGGCATAGAGTATGCATTAGTACATTTGAGTATACTAAGTATGCGGGATGCAATGCAACAAGACATAGGCCAATATAGTCAAAAAACATAATCATAGGCAATGGATAAATATAATCTCAATATGGCATGCATGATTAATGATTAATGTAAAACATGCTTGTAAATTATTCAACTTGCATAGTACATAATACATTTGTGGAAGGAGACCTTAAATAACATAGAACAACCAAGCTACTACATGGAATCTGAGCGATAACACCTATTGGATAAGGTGAATGAGGCATGTCACCCCCTAGACAAGGTGAACGAGGCATGACACCCCCTCAACATGGTGATCGAGATATGAAACCCCCTTGACAAGATATGGTCTACTTTCCTGGGGCAAGCCAAACAAGATAACATGATAACATGAGAGTAGGTCATAATCATACATGAACCCTTACTTTAACATGAATGGCTCACAAGAGGTAAGAATCATGAAATAGGGCTTAACATGTAACTTATAAAATCATAGATAATTTTCATGAATTCAATACATACATCCAAGACCTTAAACCATCCTATTGTCAATTGACTTGTAAATCTTGAAATAGATCAGCAATAACTTGAGAATTCATGACTTAACATTTTATCGGTTCGTGATACTTGTTCAAAATCATGTAATTCAAGATTGAAATAAGATGAGAAAACTTAATGCAAAATCAATCCACAAACATATAGTAAAACCTTCATATAGGGTACCTTGAAATCCATCATCAAAACTCATAGATCATAGTTTCATAGATCAAAACATGCATAGTTTCAATAGGCAAGGGTCAACTCATGTAAGCTTATAATAGATACTCATGCATAATCAATAATACTTTGATAAAAACCCAATGTAATTCATGCTCATATTTCATAATAAGAGATACCCATATATAATACAACTTGAAATCATACAATTTTCATAAAAAAGAAGATTGGGCTCCATGGGTGAAAGGACCCAATGGATGAAACCCACATACCTCAAACTTGGGTTTTCTAGAGATGAACTTTGTAATGCCCTTATTATTAAATAATAGAGTTACTTTTAAAAAGGGTATTCCCTCAAAGATGAAATCAACCCCTACTTCTCCACTTTTTGACTTGAGTTTGTGTCGTTAGAGAAATCAGTTTTCTTGAATCGTAAAAAGGAATGAGGGAGGGGTTCATTTTAGTGAAATTTATTTACTTTTATACAATTACACATGTTAAACCATCCTCATTATTAATTATTATGTGTGAATAAATAAATAAGGAAGGAAAAAGAGCGAATAGGGCAGCCACCTTATTGTACCTTTTTTTCTCTTAAGATACTTCTCATATAAAATATGTTTTCCTCGAAGTAAGTCGGTTTATTGTCCTTATAAGACTTTATAAACTCTCTCTCCTATCCTTATTTTTCACAAAAAAATACAAAAAATATCAGTTCCTTGGAGCATAATTAAGAAATCCTCTATCATTTTATAAGTAACTGAATTCTGTCTTTAGATGGAACAGTGTGTAGTAATTGTTGAATATCTCGGTGTATATAGATCTGTTTTTTTGTGTAAATATGTTTTGAAAATCCAATTCACATACCTACAATTTTTATGTTTATGCAAAAATCTAAATCTTCTTGTATTGTATCAAAAGAAGGCATGAAACATAGTGAAAGTTCTGGCCAGCTTTCTGTTTGAGAAGCCTTCTATGTGCTATGGTTAGTATTTGAATAACATCTTGATGTGTGTGATGTAATTTGTGATTCTTATTAGTGTTTTGCAACCTCAATACATGTATTTACATTTCTTATATTTATGTTAGGACCTTGTTTGGTAGTTTTGGATTCAAAACAATGGATGCAAGTTAGGACAAGTTCTACCCAGAGTTTTGACATAGAAATTCTTGGGGGTGTGTTGTTTGTGATTTGATTATAAATACTTGTACAAAGGGTGTTTTAAAGTGACTATTGTTTGTTTGCAACCTATACTCATATACCTATAGTTTTCATGAGACTAGAAAGCCTAGTTTGTCCATTTACCAATCCAAAATTCAATTGCGTTGTAAGGAAGTAAAACTGCCGAGAAGAGCATGATCTGCAAAAAAAGGGATCAGTTTTGGCATTTCTCTTATTAGTTTATACCTGTTAAAAGTGCTAAATGTTAAATGAGAATGTAAATTAGTATTAATGTGCTCATAATCTTGTACAATCTTAAGGAAATTGATTGAAGAAACAGATGTCATATTGATCCATGACTTGAAATCGATAGGGTCGTTTGCGTGCTAAAAGGCCTAGGTTCATGTACAAAACTTGTTCTTGTGCCTATGTTACCTTCTGGTAAATCTAAATGCTATCTTGGTATCTCACCTATGTTCTTTTCATTTTATTTGGTTGTGTTGATGTATTTTGGAACTTGTAAGGAACTTGTTTAATTTGCCCATTTATATGAATTGCCTGATCATTTGACATCCTTGTGGACTTTTTCCATCTTGTGGCCGTGACTTTGTCACCATTGGCATGGCTGTTGTTTGGATCAATTTCCATCTTGATCCTGAATATTCAGTTCATCCTAAGTGTGGATGTAGTCCATCTTATGTACGAACTAGAAAGTCACTCTTAATATTGTTCTTGGTTCTCTTCATAATTGGGTTTTCCCCCTTCTTGACACAGGGCTTCTTCCTCCTTGATACATGATTATGTTTGGTGTCGGCATGACTTACATACTGGGTAAAACTTGTCATTTGATTGTCTTGTTAAAATTATTCTAGGAACCCTTGATACTTAAATCTTTAAATATCCTATTGGATGCTATTGATGTATTTATTCACTCGGTCTATTTACTATATTCCAATTATGTTTCCCTTTGACTTAAGAAGGGTAAATTGAGGGATTTAAGGTTCTCAGCTTTTAGCTTTTACACCACCAAGCTTCATGCTTAGCAATAGTTATTTCTACCGTAGGGAGTGCCCGAGATGATGCTTGAGGATGGCCATTGAAGATAAATTTTGAAAGTTGTGCAGAAAATCACATTTGCATCTAGACATATTATATTGTAGTAGTTTTGAGACATATACATGATTCTCCTGTTGCATATGTAGATATAAATTTGAAAAGCTAGTGTAAATTATGGAACCATGGTTAGTAACTTTAATTTTTGGCTTGTTTAGTTAAATTTGAGCTAGCGAGCTTTTCTATATTAAAATACCAGTTATATTAAGATGATTGTATGAAACAGAAACTAGTAAATTTTATGTCCTTGGATTTTAACATTGGTAATACTTTTCAATGTGCTACAATAATATGGACAACATATAAGCTGGAAATCAACTAATCTACCATTAGAACAAAATCCTATACCTTTACCTATTTTGAATTTATTACTTAAATATAATTGATATGTCACGTATTAAGTTCTTTGTATGTTATTAATTGTTAGGTAAGCTTAGAGCGTACAGAAGGGACATCCTACCATGAGGTTTGCCACAAACTTGAAGGATACTTAGAGCGTGAAGTCAATTCTTGAGTTCCAAACTTGAGCTTGAAATCCTAGAATTTGGAATAAGATATTTGGTTAAGTCATGGAGAGGTTTTTGAGTGGTATAGAGTTGAAAAATGGCTAAGTATGGGTGATTTCTCGTTCAAATGGGTATGGGGCTATTACACCAATGCCATTGGACAAAATATGAAAACAAGGAAAAATTTGCACAAGTTCACGCCCCAGGCGTAATGCAGACTAGGCGCGCCTCACATTTTATACTACTGCGTGCCCCAGTCGAGTCGCGGCCTGGCGTGCAAGCTCTCAGGAAATTGGTTATTTAGTGAAAATTATTTTTCGCTATGTGCCTTCTAAAACCTAGGTTATACTCACTTTCACACTAAATTTTGACCTCTGATCAAGAATTTGAAGTTGGATTTTGAGATCACGCATGGATTTTTAGATATATGAAAATTACGATTATTGGTATTCCGAGGCATAGTTTGGGGCATTTCAGGTAGCCACCCGCAACCTAGCCGCCTTGCCTTAGTCAAGGTGCACAATGTTCAAGGAAGGACCAGGTCTAATTTCAGGATTTTACAACTAACAAGGCTAGGTTAATCAGGTGTTTATAAAGAATAGGTACACGTTAGGCTTAAACATTAGGAACAAGGGATAAACTGCAGTTTTAGTTGGTCATTTATGCTAAGTGACCTTTTAAGAACAATGGCCTAAGATCCTTTCCTAATAAAATTAATCTATAATTTAACTTAGAGTAATAGGGCAAGTTCTGTATCAACAACAGAACTATATTATCAACAACATGGCAGTGACTATATTATCAGCAACAGACTCTCAAATCATGATTTTTATCTGAATTTGTCTAACTTATCGGAACAAACATTGTCAACACACCTCAACATGCATGATTGCTATCTAGACTACTAATCAAAATGTTTTGTAGGTATCATTTTTTAAACATATTAGAAAAATATGATATATGCCACAGGTATATGTATTATATGCTATAAATACTACCTAAATATCCTGATGTTCCCATTCAACAAAAAGTAAATATCCATGAGAAAAAAGAACACAGGCAAGAAAACACCAAGATTAAAAAATGGGATTGTTATGGACGCAAGCTACCTATACTTCACTGAGGCCCATAACTACTCACACCCCATCGAGAAAGGCATGCATTGTCCCCAATGCACGAAATCAAAGCAAAAAAAGTATAAGGGGTCAAAAATCATACCCAGGTGCTTAAGCACTGGTGTGTGCTAGAGTTTGATCACCCTCGCCCTGCAGGGTAGTCTTCTCAATAGTAGCACTCTATCCGAAGGGGCCATTACCACTCATCCTCTCAAGCTCTCGAACTCATCATATCTCTGCCTCCTGTCTTAACTCTCTCAAGATAAGCTCGAGATCCTCCTACTTAGTCAGCACCGCAAAAAATTGTATGGCATCAGGATCATCATCCGGGCGGGGCCTCTTCTGGTAGAAAGGCTGGATAGGCTCATCAGGAGCAAAAAGATCTACCACTGGTACCGGGACTGTGGTCTCTAGTAATTTCATCAATGGTGCCAGTGCTGCTATCATATCGGCCCAGAGCTGCTAGATCTTCGTCTGAATGGCCATCAAGTTTGATGGTTGGGATGTGCTCAAGCTTTGGTGTACAACTACCTTAAAGGCATCAGTGCGGGTATCCACGACGGAGAGATAGTCCTGAATAGTGGCGATGGTGAATGCCTGTATATGACCCTCTGAATCTAGAATTGCCTAGCGGACCAAGGGCCTAACAAGCTAAGTTAACTATGACTTAGCATGAGATAACACTACGCCATGGCCTTAGAGATACCGCAGACACGTATGCCATGCCCCTGAAGTGGCCTGTGATAATGTGGCCTGTGGTGTAGGAATAGAATTAGTGGGTCCCCTCTCCCCATCTACCTTGGGCTGCTGGGATCTATCCTTTATAGAAGTAGCAATAGCTGTGGTCTACGAACCCTTAGACTTTGGCATTGGGGTGAACATCTCTTTCATAGGAGCAGCGCTGGAACTGTGCTCACTGGAGTGCCACCAGGTTTTCGTCATCCTTGATCAGGTTGGCATCCAAAGTATGTTGGGCCTCTATCAATGAGTCTAGCTGGTGTAAACACTCCACCCTTGACTCTAGACATAGCTTGTAAATCAAGAAAGGGAATGGGATAGAGGTGGACCTCTTCAAGGCAGCCTCGTGAACTGCTCAACGATGAGAAGGGCCCAATCAATATTATAACCAGACAAGATATTGGCAAACAATACTTCACGCTCCAGCATCAAAGTATTATAAGCAAGAGTTGTCAAGATGCATTATCTAATAATCGCCCACCAACACATGGAAGGGAAACTGTGTGAATCCTTGATAATAGGCTTTGAGTGTGTGGTGACCCATGTAGGTTCCTTATACTACTCAGCAATATGACTAGCCACCCATCTCATTAAGCTGGTTCTGCGCACTGTATCCCTCATCAATAGTTGGTCCCTCGTATACCCTACCCTGTAGTCAAACTCTATGATGGATCTGGGGGAAGGAAACTCTTGCACAAATAGCATCCAATAGATGGTGGTCTCCGATATGTCCACCTGCCGGCCCTTCACTCTCATCTCAGTCAGTTTGGGTTGAGCGAGGGATTTCTTTCCCTTCTAAAGAGTCATGTGAATAGTTGTTATTTATGAAGCATAGAACTCCCTCAATATTGTTGGGGATTATCGTCCAAGTGATCTGGTCAACCACTGAAGCCCATATCTAATCATCATGTCCCGGAATCAAGGATACTGTTGAGTTTGTCTTAGATGACTCAGGGCTACACATAAATGGACTAGGCTGGCTTGTCCCAATCTGTCAACTGCAAGTCCTCAATGTAGATGGTCTACATGCCCTTGTTGCACCACCAACTAGTAAGAGCATTTAGTTCTAAAGAACAAGGCAATGGAGGACTCCATCTCTGATCCCTCTACTGAGCCTTAATTAGAGTTGGACTCATCTTTGGATAGAGTCATCTAAAGAGAATTGCTCCTGTCATTGCCTCCCACACTAGAATGGGAAGTGCAGATGACAAGAGCCTTGGTCGACCTAGCTTTGCCAGCTGCTCTAGTCTGAGGTCTAGCAGCCTCTGGATCTAGGTCAACTCCAAGCTCCTCTAATGATCTGCTCCGGGCCGGAGTCTGCTTATCCCACAAAGACTCATCTTTAAGACTCCTATTTAGGGCCCTGATCTCATCATGTCTAGTTTTTGGGGCCATAGTACCAGAAACATGAGCATTGATGCACCTTGGTTAGCCCCATAAATAAGAAAACAAAATGCAAAAATAATTTAGATTGAGTTGCAGAAAGATCTACAAAAGCATCTTTACGGGCCGTAATGGTACTACGTTCCATAGAGAGCTCTCGTGAAACAATGGTCACAACAATTTTTTGTCACAAAAAAATTCTATGAGACCAAGTATAACTCCTAAAATGGTTTATAAGCGGTAGACTGAGTCGTAGAGAGTTCCAGTGTCTGAATTTATTCCAGGCAGGGATTTTTCAGACCTATATATGAGTTGTAAAGTGTTCTACAACTTGTAGATGGTCTCATCTAATGTCTACTCCAAAACACTATGTTTCTGAAATCTTGTATGAGGGGCAATTCTAACTCATGAATGTTCCATGGGCCGCGAAAGCTACTCATAGACAAGAAATTTAGTTACCTGAGATTCCAAGTCCATCACAACGAACCTCGATACGACTTTTTCAACTTTTTTCTAACAGCATCAAAGCAAATCACACACACCCGGATAATTTCAGAAAACTTACTTAGGGTCCACGAGCCCCATTCACAACCCTTAGTTTTATCTAAGGACGTAAAGTTGCTCACTGGTAAAGTAGCGCCTGATTTATTGTCACGACATGACTTAGAAAATTGGTTATTCAAACTTCACCAATTGCCTAAACATCATTCATCAAATCACCTGGCCACTTCACAGACTGGTAGATATTGAAGACAACCTCTTCGTCGTTCAATTTGAACCTGAATTAACTAGCTTCCATATCCACTACTAGTCGTCCATTCCCAAGATGATTGGAATGTTGAAGTCGACATCGCAATCCAGGATCACAAAGTCTGCAGGGAATATTAACTTTTTGACTTTAACCAACACATCATATAGAATCCCCACAGGCTTCTTCATCATGCGATCGGCCATCAACAATCGTATGTTTGTCGGAGTAGGGGCTCCTAATCCTACCTTCTTAGAGACCGCAAGAGTCATCAAATTAATGTTGGCACCTAGATCATATAGTGCCCTTGTGAACTCCATATCTCCTATGGCGTAAGGCATGGTGAAAGCACCATGATCTTCTCACTTAAAAACCAAGGACCTCAAAGCAATAGCACTGAAATGCTGAAGTTTTTTGGAGAGCTCCTGACTCATAGTCTGTGGCCTCGTGGGAGGATGCAATTTCTGTACACTCCAGGCTTACATAACACTTACTAACATACGAAGAACTTAACATGTGACACATTAATCATAATTAAGTAATGAATTCAAAATAGTTAATGGTATAGGGTTTTATTCTAAAGGTTGTATTGTTGATTTCTAGCATATGTTTTTTGGTATAAGTACCTTACAAGTAATTTAAACTACTATTTTGCGACATATTTATATATTGCCCATACTATTATAGCACATTGAAAAAGTATTACCAATGTTAAAATAAAAGGGATAAAATTTACTATTTTCTATCTCATATAATTATCTTAACATAACTAGTATTTTAATATAGAAACAAGCTCACCGTCTCCAATTTTACTAAATAAGTCAAAACTTAAAGATTACAAACCATGATTTCATAATTTACACTAGTCTTTCAAATGTATACATACATATGCATAGGAGAATCATTTACACATACCAAAATGACCATAGATTATATATGTAGATGCAAATGTGATCTTCTGCATAGCTCCAAAAATTTATCTTCAACGGCCATCCTCAAGCATCATCTATTGCTAAGCATGAAGCATAGTGGTGCAAAAGCTAAAAGCTGAAGCCTGTAAATTTCTCAATTTACCTTTCTTAAATCAAAGGGCAACAGAATTATAGCATAATAAATAGACCAAGAGGACAAATATATCATTAGTATCAAGTAGGATATTTAAAGATTTAAGTATCAAGAGTTCCTAGAACAATTTTTACAAGATGTTCAAATGATAAGTTTTGCCCAGTATGTATGTCATGTTGTCACACTGAACATAATCAAGTATTAAGAAGGACCGAAGCTCTATATCAAGAAGGGTGAAAACCTAATTATCAAGAGCGTCAAGGACCATATTAAGAGTGGCTTTCTAGTTCAAGCATAAAATGGACAGCTTCCATACTTAGGACAAACCAAAAACCCACAATCAAGATGGAAATTGATCTGTCCAAGAGGTATGCCAATGGTGACAAAGTCACAGTCACAAAAAGGACAAAGTCCACAAGGATGTCAAGTGATCAGGAAATTCGTACAAATGGGCGAATTAAACAAGTTCCTTGCAAGTCCCAAAATATATCAACACAACTAGATAAAATGACAAAAACATAGCTGAGATATCAAGATAACATTAAAATGTACTAGAACATAATAAAGGCACAAGAACAAGTTTTTACATGAACCTACACCTTTTAGCACACAACTGACCCTACCGAATTCAAGTCGTGGATGAATATGGCATCGATTTCTTCAATCAATTTCCTTAAAATTGTACAAGCGAGTGAGCACCTTAATACTCATTTACACATTCATTTAATACCCAGCACTTGCAACAAGTAGAATCTGAGAAGATAAATAGGAAAACTGAGTCCTATTTCTACAAATCACACTCTTCTCGATAGCTTTACTGTTTGCAATACAACTAGATTTTTAAATGGCAAATGGGAAAATTAGGATTTTTAATCTACATGAACATTGTGGTTATATGAATATAGGTTGCAAAAAATCAAGAATCACTTCAAAATACCCTTTTCACATGAATTTATAATCGAAACACTAACAACATACCCCTAGAGATTTCTATGTCCAAACTCTGGACAGAACTTGTCCTAATTAACATCCACAGTTTTGAATCCATAACTAGCAAATTAGATTCCAACCTAAACATAAGAGTTGTAGCTACATGTCTTAGGGTTGCAAAGAACTAAAACCCATCACAAAATACAATTCACGCATCAAGATATGATTAATATACTAGCAGCAGTACATAAAAGGCTTCTCAAATAGAAAATTGGCACGAATTTTCAGTGTGTTTCATCCCATTGTTCGATACCGTATAAGTAGATTCAAAGTGTCACATAAATACAAAATTGCAAATATGTGTAATAGCTCTCTCAAACATATTTACACACTAAAAAATAGCTATATACAACTAGATATTCCACAATTACTACACACTACGCAATTTAAAGACAGAATTCAACCACTTACCAAAGGGTAGGGGATTTTATAACTTTGCTTCAAAGAACTGATTTATTTCGTGTGTTTTTGTCAAATATAAGGTCATGAAAGAGTTTATAAGGTTTCATACGGTCTTGAAACCAACTTACTTTAGGAGAAAATATATTTTACAGTAAAAGAAAGTTAAAAGAAAAAATTGTCCAATAAGGTGGTTGCCCAACATTCCCTTTTTCACTCCTTATTTATTATTTTCACACATAATACTTATTATAAGGGGTTTTTAACATATATAATTTCATACAATAATAAATTGCACTAAGACAAACCCCTCCCTCATTCCTTTCGATTATACTTTTTAAAAGTGAATACATTATTTTATAATAAGGGCATTAGAAATCTCTCCCCCTTAAGAAATTTTGTCACGAAATTTACCTTATTATAGTCTCGAAAGAAGTGCAGATACTGGGTCCTCATATCTTATTCCCTATTCTCCTGCATGGTTCCTCCAAAGTACCTTTACTAAGGGAATTTTCTTGTTTCCAAGTTCTTTTATTTCTTGAGCTTGAATATGGATAGGTTCCTCATCATATGTCATGTTTGATTAACCTCAATTGATTCAATTGGTAGGATATGAGAGGGGTAAGAAAGATATCTTCTGAGCATTGACACGTGGAAGAAATTGCGGATCTTGTCCATCTAGGGTGGTAATGCTAATTTATATGCAACAGGTCCTACTCTTTCAAGTACCTAATAGGATCCGATAAATCGGGGACTAAGTTTTCCTTTCAGCCAAATCTCATAATCTTTTTCCATGGAGATACTCTTAAAAATACCTTAACATCAACTTGATATTCGATATCACACCTTTTAAGATCAATATATGACTTTTGCCTATCCGAAGTGACTTGACGATCCTTGATCACCTTTACCGTGTCATCTTTTTGCTGCACAATTTCAAGACCAGTAAGTTTTCTTTCACCAACTTCACTCCAACAAAGTGTAGTTCAACATTTTCTTCCATATTGGTAGCTATTATTGTAAGCAAATTCTACTAAAGACAAATATTTGTCCTGACTACCCTCAAACTCCATGATGTGTGCTCGAAGCATATCCTCTAAAATTTGTTTCACTGTTTCTGACTGTCCATCTGTCTGAGGGTGAAATGAGGTGCTAAAGTTTAACTTGGTACCCAAGGCCTCTTGCAAGCTAGACTAAAATGTAAACCTTGGTTCTCTATCAGAGACAATAAAGATAGGGATTTGCAGCCTTACATCTTATTAATCCATCCGGATTGCTAAGAAATGAGCACTCTTCATTAATCCATCCACTATCACCCATATTGCATCATGGTTATTTTGAGTGCAAGGAAGTCGAGAAACAAAGTCCATTGTCATTCTCTCTTATTTCCATTCTAGCATCGGCAATGGTTGGAGTAGCCCAACTCGAACTTGTTCTTCTTCTTTTACTTGTTGATAAACCAAACATTTTGAACTTTACTCCATATTGTCTTTCTTCATACTATTCCACCAATAGTGTTCTTTAAGGGTCTGGTACATTTTCATACCTCTAGGATGCATGGTATATAACAAAGTGTGTACTTACTTCAAGATATCTCCTTTCAATCTCTTATCATTAGGGACTTCCAACCTACTTTGATAAGATAAGACACCTTCCTCTATTAATGAAAAATCATGTTTTTCTCTATCTTGAAACTTTTTGACCAGCTACATGTGTTTCTCATCTAACTTTTATGCTTCTCCAACTTGCTCAAGCAATATGGGTTTATCGTGCAGTTCAAAAATAATCAAGCTAGATGACTGAAGTGTAATACGAGCATTCATTGCACTTAACTCAACAAACTAAGGCAATGGACTCAAGGAAAGGCTTGCAAAGGACTTGCAACTTAAGGCATCTACAACCACATTACCTTTTCGTGGATGATAGTCAATTGTGCAAAATAATCCTTAATGAGCTAAGCCATCTACCTTGCCATAGGTTCAACTCCTATTGTGTACCCAAGTATTTTAGGCTTTTGTGATCGTTCAATATATAACATTTTTCTCCATATAGACAATATCTTCATATATTTAAGGCAAATATTATAGCAGCAAGTTCCAGATCATTAGTAGGATAATTCAATTCATATGGTTTTAGTTTCCGAGAGGCATAAGAAATAACTTTCACTTCTTACATCAGAACACACCGTAGAACACGATGAGACATATCACTATATATCACATACTCCTTCCCCTCCATTAGTAGAGTATGTAAAGGAGCTTGCATCAACAAGGATTTAAGAGTTTCAAATCTCTCTTAGCATTTGTCACTCCAGATGAACTTTTCCTCTTTCTTTAAGAGATTAGTCAAAGGGGAGGCTATAATGCTGAAGTATTTCATGAACCTCCTATAATATCCTCCCATCCCCCAAGCCGAGGAAGCTTCTTACTTCAGTGGGACTTTTGGGAGGTTTTCATTCAACAATTGCTTAGATTTTACTAGGATCCACATTCACACCTTCGGTTGACACGACATGCCCCCAAAAGGTCCCTTCATTTAGCCAAAATTCACACTTGGAAAGTTTTGCATAAAGTTATTTCTCTTTCTAAATTTTCAAAACAATTTGGATGAGCTTATCTTGATCTGCACTACTCTTGGAATACACTAAAATATCATCTATGAAAACTACCATAGATTGATCTAGATCCTTGAATATTGCAGGAGCATTAGCCAATCTAAATTGCATCACCAAAAATTCATAATGACCATACCGAGTTCTAAAAGCAGTTTTAGGAACATCTTTCTATCTAACACGCAATTGATGATGCCAAAACCTAAAATCAATCTTTGAGAATAAATTAGCACCCCTCAACTGATCAAATAAATTATCAATCCTTGGTAGAGGATATTTATTCTTGACTGTTATTTTGTTGAGTTATTGTAATCAATACACAATATGAGAGTTCCAACCTTCTTCTTTACAAATAAAACAGGGGCTCCCCAAGGAGAGACATGGGTACGAATAAAACCTTTCTCAAGAATTTCTTGCAATTGGGTTTTTGTCAGTACCCAAGCCTAGGGCCTAGACGTGACACGCCGAATGGGGAACACGAAGAGACCCCAATCAAGCCTCTTCACTTGTCATTACACATCATCGGTCATAGATTCATTTAAAAGACATAAAGTAAAATAAAGAGGCAATGAGGCTACGGGATAGCTTGCAAAATAACATCAATAAGGGCCAAGGAGTCATAGATCATAACATAGATACATAACTTGTCCAACAAACACCTCTAGATACATAGATAGAGCAGGGGCCAAGACAAAGTAATTGGGTTCACCTTCATAGTCAAAATAGAACATAAGAAAGAGTCTTAATATATAGATAATAGCAACATAGACTAAGGTCCCCGAAGTGGTGGACTCACCAACTAGCTTTGAGTAGGACCGATCTAGCAACGTGGAGGAGGAAGATGATCAACTTGAGAACCGGTTCCTACATGGTAATATCATATAGGCAAGAGTATGTGTTAGTATGTTTGAATGTACTAAGTATGTGGGATGCAATGTAACAAGAGATAAGCTTCATAATCAACATGCATAACTATCGACAATAGGCATGATATAGCAATATGACATGTATGATCAATGCATAGGTAAAACACGCTTAAATAACTCATGCTCATATAATATATCATAAGTGAAGAATAGAACAAGCTATATTTCCAACCTTGGTTGGTTAATGTTGGTCACACCCTGTTATCCTAGATGATGTGGTACAAGCCCGTCATATGGTTGATGATGGTCACACCCCATCATCCTATATGGCGAAGTAAAAACCCCTCACATGGTTGATGTATACAAACCCCGACCTCAATTGATGATGGTCACACCCCAATCATCCTAGGTGGTGAAGTACAAACCCCTTACATGGTTGATAAGTACAAACTCCCACCTTGGTTAAGTATGGTCTAATGCAAAACTTTATATAGAATTCATCATGTTCATAAACTCATTCCATCATCATCCAGTCAATAATATCATATCTCATGCTTTGGACCTTAATTTCCACAAGAAGCCCTAGCCGGACATTTTATCAAACACTTGGGGGTGTGTAATGGGGGTAAAAGACCATGCAATTTAGAGATAAAATTATGCAAGAAAATATATAGTAAAACCATCAATCAACACATTGAAACACCCCAAAAACATTCACATCAAAACTCCTCATCAAATCCAATATTAGATCCAAGAATTAGAGCTCAAAATATGCTAAAACATTCATACTTTCATGAACTAAAATCATTGTGCTATAAATTTCTCAATATACAAGACCCATATGTAAAATTAAATTTAAATCATGCAATGTTAAAAAAAGGAGGTTTAGGCACCATGGGTGGAAGGACCCAATAGTTCAACACCACATACCTTAGCTTTTGAGAAGTTCTTAGTAAAGTTTGAAAATGGAGGCTTGAAGCTTGAAGAAAATCCTTAGTTCTGGATAAGGGTTTTGAGATTTGAATTTTGATGTGAAAATATGGCTAAGTGTTTTGGGGAGTATTCGGAAATGCTTTGGATGACATAAGGGTGAAATTTGGCTATGTATAGATAAAAACACACTTGGGAAAACTTGGGCCCAACACTTTGAATATTTGGAATGCATAGGAAAAAAATGCTAGGGAAAATATACCTCTCCACGTCGTGGAGAGGACACAAAGGCAAAATCGTTCATGAGCGCGCCCTTGGCGCATCGCGGAGGCAACGCGAAAACCTCACTAAATTTGCACCTTCAAAAATTGAAATTGCTACTCTTTCGCTCTTAAATCTGGGTTAGACCCTTTTTCACCTAATTTTGAACCCCTGATAACAAATATGAAGTCAGATTTTCGAAATAGTCAATGGATTTAAAGATATATAGATGCAACTTAATATGAAAAACACCATTTTAAAATTCTCAAATAACTGTAAAATCATCATAAGTTTACTAACTTAAACATGAATGCATATAAATGACATAGGGGATGAAATGTAAGACTTGAGATCACATGTGGGACTTAGGATTAGTACCTTAGGCTTGAGTGGAGTGAAAAAAAAGAGGATATCGCTTTTGCATGTCTGTTTCGGCCTCCCATGTAGCACTTTCAACTTGTTGGTTCCTCTAAAGGACCTTAATGGATGCCACCTTTTTGTTCCTCAATCTCTTTACTTACCTCTCCAACATCTGAACCGAAACCTCCTCATAGGTCAAGTTATCCCCCACAACACCCACAACATTAAGAGGCACAATGGCATTAGGGTCACCAACACATTTTCTCAACATAGAGACATGGAACACCAAATGAACCAAATTCATTTCAGTAGGCAACTTCAACTCATAAGCTACCTTGACAACCCTCTCTATCACCTCATAAGGACCAATATACCTTGGTATCAACTTCCCCTTTTTACCTAAATGGATCACTCCTTTCATTGGAGAAACCTTCAAATAGAACCAATCAGCCACTTGGAACTCCAGGTCTTTCCTCCTTACATCGGCATAGGATTTTTGACGACTTTGGGACATTCTCAACCTTTAATCATTTTAACCTTCTCAAGAGCTTCCATAACCAGATCCGAACCCAACAAAGCCACCTCTCCAACCTCAAACCTACCCACCTGTGATCTACATCGTCTCCGATAAAGAGCCTCAAAAGAAGTCATACCGATGCTAGAGTGATAACTATTGTTGTAGGCAAACTCTATCAATGGAAGATGGTCTTCCTAACTGCCTTTAAGTTCCAAGACACAAGACCTATGCATATCTTCAATTGTTTGAATTGTCCTTTTGGCTTGGCCATCCGTTTGAGGGTGGGAAGTCATACTAAGGTGAACTTTGGTACAAAGACCCTTTTGAAAAGACCTCCAAAAATGTGAAGTGAATTTTGCACCCCGATCTGATATGATGGATAAAGGAACCCCATGTCACCTTACTAATTCATGAATGTACAATCTTGCATACTCTTCAGCCCCATATGTATTCTTAACCGATAAAAAGTAAGTCGATTTCATCATCCTATCAACCACCACCCATACGGAATCAAAACTTTTCTAGTCTTGGGCAACAGAACCACAAAATCCAAATTAATGACCTCCCATTTCCAAGTAGGAATCTCTATGTCTTAGGTTAGGCCACCTAGCCTTTGATGTTTAGCTTTGACTTATTGACAACTATGGCAACCAGAAACAAATTTAGCAATGTCCCTCTTCATGCCTCCCTACCAATACACATCGCTCAAGTCTCCATACATTTTGGTGGAACCGAGGTGGATAGAATAAGAAGAGCTATGGGCCTCACCAAGAATTCTCTCCCTCAAACCATCAACACATGGCACTCACAAACTACCTTGGTATCTAAGGGCCCCATCTACCCTATGGGAGAAAAACTCTATTTTGCCCTCTTTCCCCAAGGCCTTCAATTCAAGCAAGGAGGAGTCTAGATCTTGTTTTTGTATCACCTCATCAACCCAAGAAGATTTAGAACCATCAACAACAACCACACCATTACCCACATTTTCCAACTTCACCCCCAATCTAGCCAATCTATGCACCTCTCTAGCTATCTCCTTATCATCACCATCCACATGAGCTAGGCTACCCATAGACAACCAATCAAAGTATCCTCCAAAACAATTGCCTTACTGGGATGGTAATGCGCACTCATGTCATAGTCCTTATGGAGTTCTAGCCACCCTCTTTGTCTCAAGTTGAGATCTTTTTGTGTGAAGACATATTGGAGACTCTTATGATCGATGAACACATCAACATGCAGCCCATACAAATAGTGACGCCAAATCTTTAATGCAAACATCATGGCAGCCAATTCAAGATCATGGGTAGGGTAGTTCTTTTCATGCACTTTGAGTTGCCTAGAAGCATAGGCTATGACCTTACTATTTTGCATTAGCACACAACTCAAACCAATTCTTGATGCATTACAATACACAACAAAACCCTCAATCCCATCTGGTAGTGATAATATAGAAGCATACACAAGTCTATCTTTCAATTTTTGGAAGCTCTTCTCATATTCATCGGTTCACACAAACTTAACCTTGTTTTGAGTCAATTTTGTCATAGGGGAAGCAATAGAGGAGAACCCATCAACAAACCTTTTGTAGTAACCCATAAGGCCTAAGGAACTCCTAATATCAAACGAGGTCAACTGGTCTAGGCCAATTCCTAATAACATCAGTCTTCTGGGGATCCATTTCAATGCCATCCCCCTACACCACATGATCCAAGAATGCAACCTCCTTCAATCAAAATTCACACTTATCATATTTAGAATACAATCTCTCCTCCCTCAATTTTTTCAACACAACCTCAAATGACCCATATGCTTCTCACTACTATCTGAATGGATCAAAATATCATCAATGAAGACCACAACAAAGGAATCAAGGTATGGTTTGAAGACCCTATTCATTAGGTCCATGAAGATGGCTGGTGCATTAGTCAACCCAAAGGATATTACAACAAATTCATAATGCCCATATGTATTCTACAAGGTCACCTTGGGATTATCACACTCACTCAGTCTCACTTTATGGTACCCGGACCGAAGATCAATCTTATAGAAAAAGCTAGCCTATTGCAATTGGTCAAACAAGTCATCAAATTCTTGGAAGAGGAAACCTATTCTTTATAGTGACCCTATTGAGTTGCCCGTAGTCAATGCACTCCTTTCAGTCGAGTTGCTTCTTTCACCCCTCTCCTTATCAGTCGAGCCGCCTTGCCCCTCTCCTTATCAGTCGAGCCGCCTTGCCCCTCTCCTTATCAGTCGAGCCGCCTTGCCCCTCACACCCTGTCCGGGTGATTTATTGCTTCACTATACTTGACTCTCTCCTAATTAGTTCACCTTGTTGGGGTTCTTTCCCATTCTCTGAGAATAGATTCACCAACGGGTCCTGCAGAACCCAACTCGCTTCACTGGGAAAAGGTGAAGGTTGTTAAAATACCTTACCAGAAAGTCAATCCGGAGATGTTTCAGGCGCACTTTGAATGATGTTAACAAAAAGATTTATATGCTTAACACTTGAAAGCAGGGAATTGACAAGAGGGTGCAATTAATTAGAATAAGAATAGATTGAAAGTCTCATTCTGCACTTAAAAGTGTTTCTAAGTGACCCATATTTCTTCTTCACAAACAACACTGGTGCACCCTTAGATGATTAGCTAGGTACAATAAATCCCTTCTCCAACAAATCTTTCAATTGTCCCTTCAACTCCACCATGGTCATATGGTAAGGGAGAATGGAGATAGTTTGAGTGTCAGGAAGGAGATCTATGCCAAAATCTATCTCTCTTTCGTGATGGACACCGGGAAGATTATTTGGGAAGACATCAAGAAACTCCTTTACAGTGGGCACCGACTCAACGAAAGGGACTTTGGACTCCATATCTTTAACTCTCACAAGACGATACAAACAGCCTTAGAAATGAACCTATTGGCTTAAAGCATGAGATGAACCTACGCCTCACTAGCACATTATGACTTTCCCACTAAAGGATGGGTTCAATTGGAAATTGAAACTTCACCCTACGGGTTCTACAATCAATAGAAGGATAGTATACATGCAACCAATCCATCACAAGAATAATATCAAAATCAACCATATCTAATTCAAGAAGATCACAAGGTAAGATTTTATGTGAAATGCAAACCGGGCAATTTCTATACACCCTTCTAGTAACAATAAATACACCAATAGGAGTAGACACCTCATATAAATCATGCAACGACTCTGACTCAACATGGAAATTTTTAGCAACAAAGGGGGTAACAAAGGAAAGGGTGGCACTTGGATCAATCAAAGCATATACATCAAGATCAAAGATTTTCAACATACCAGTAACAACATCGGGAACTTCACCAACCCCTTGGCTCCTATGTAGAGCATAAAATTGGTTGTGCCTTGGGGCACCACCTTGAGGACCATCTCTACCCAATGGAACTGCATTTGCACCCCAAACTTTGTCACGGTTTCTTATACAATCAACCTTGTTGTGACCAAGATCCCCACGTTCAAAACATGAGTTAGAACCTTTCAAACATTGACTTCCATGTTTCCTTCCACATCTAGGACACACCTCTATAGGATCCACACCACCAACATCGTGAGGCCTAGGGAAGTCATTGGCAAACCCCCTATTTGTAGCATGAGAAGGCCTTTGGCCTTGGTGAAATCTAGCAACCTTTTGGAACTTGCCCTCAAAATGGGTCCTCTTGGCCTCATGGCCCCTCCTCTTCCTCAACTTTTTTTCTTCCATTTTCTCGGCATATGTACCAACTGAGATATGTGCATGTCATCAATAAGTAAGAAAGATCGGTATTCTTCACTTACCAAGTTGGAGGCCCCCATAACAAACTTATTAATCCTTGACCTAGGATCGGCTACCAAGTGAGGGACATACTTTGAAAGTTGATTAAATTTTAGGGAATACTCCATCACACTCATAGCACCTTATTTCAAGTTTATAAAATCTACTAACTTTGCCTCTGTAAGTTCAAGAGGGAAAGGAAGGCCGATTTGAACTCCTCCTAATGCACCACATTACCAACCCCCTTCTCACCCTTCAATTGCTCATACCAAATTTGGGCTACCCATTTGAATTGGTACGCGGCCAATTCTGCCGAATCAGTTCGCCTTCCTGGGGTAGTAGTATGAGGGTCTTAGGCCTTTTGTTGGACTTGGTTGGCCACCACTTGGGTAAGCATAGTAAGGGCATCCCGGAGCTCACCATTGGTAGTTTGCTCCTCGGGAGTTTGGGCACATCTTTTTTCTAGTGTTTTCCATGATCTACCATACCAAAGAACAATCTTTAGGGGGAAAACTCACCACAACTCAACAGTTGGACTTGGAACATGAAGAAGGGAATATTTCCTAAAAGGCCTCATAGCCTCCTATTCATAGTCATGGCGCGCTTCACAACCATGGATAGGAATCTAATCGATATGGTGTATTAGAGTCATAGGAACTATCAATCTACTTTTCTGACATCAAGTTTTTCATGATCCAAGCCTAGGACCTAAACTTGACACGATGATTGGGGAACCCGAAGGGACCCCAATCGAGCCTCCACTTGTCATTACTCATCATCGATCACGAAAGCATTTAAAAGACATAAAGTACGATAAAAGGTGAATGTGGCTAAGGGATAGCTTGCAAAACAACATCAATAAGGGTGAAGGAGTCATAACTCATAACATAGATACATAATATGTCCAAAAAACACCTCTAGATACATAGATAAAGTTGGGGCCAAGACAAAGTAATCGGGCTCACCCTCATAGTCAAAGTAGAACATAAGAAAGAGTCTGAATATATAGATAATAGCAACATAGACTGAGGTCCCCAGAATAAAGGACTCACCAACTAGCTTTGAGTAGAACCGATCTGGCCACGTGGAGGAGGAAGATGATCAACTTGAGCACCAGTTCCAACATGGTGATATCATATAGGCTAGAGTATGTATTAGTATGTTTAAATATACTAAGTATGTGGGATGTAATGCAACAAGAGATAAGCTTCATAATCAACATGCATAACAATAGACAATAGGCATGATATAGCAATATGACATGTATGATCAATGCATAGGTAAAACATTCTTAGATAACTCATGCTCATATAAGATATCATAAGTGAAGAATAGACCAAGCCAGATTTGCAACCTTGGTTGGTTGATGATGGTCACACCCCATCATCCGAGCTGGTATGGTATATACCCCTCACATGGTTGATGGTAATCATACCACATCTTCCTAGATGGCGAGTACAAACCCCTCACATGGTTGATGAGTACAAACCGCCCTCCTTGATTGGTAATTATCACACCCCAATCATCCTAGGTGGTGAAGTACAAACCCCTCACATGGTTGGTGAGTACAAACACACATCTCAATTGAGTATGGTCTAATGCAACACTTTATAGAACTCATCATGTTGATAATCTTATTTCATCATCATATAGTCAATCATATCATGTCTCATACTTTGTACCTTCATTTCCGTAAGAAACCCTAGCTGGACATTTTATCAAATACTTAGGGTGTGTGTAATGGGGGTAAAATACCATGAAATTTAGAGATAAAATAATGCAAGAAGATCTATAGTGAAACCATCAATCAATACCTTGCAACAGCCTCAAGACATTCACGTCAAAAATCCTCATCAAATCTAACATTAGATCTAAGATTTAGAGCTCAAAATACGTTAAAACCACCATACTTTCATGAACTAAAATCACTGTGCAATAATTTTCTCAATGTACAAGACTCATATGTAAAATCAACTTTAAATCATGCAATATTAGTAAAAAGGAGGCTTAGGCACCATGGGTAGAAGGACCCAATGGTTCAACACCACATACCTTAGCTTTGGAGAAGTTCTTGGTGAAGTTTGAAAATGGAAGCTTGAAGCTTGAAGAAAATCCTTAGTTCCAGATGAGGGTTTTGAGTCTTGAATTTTGTAGTGAAAATACCGCTAAGTGTTTTAGGGAGTATTGAGAAATATTTTGGATGATATAAGGGTGAAATTTGGTTAAGTATAGATAAAAACATGCTTGGGAAAACTTGGGCCCAACACTTAGACTATTTGGACCATATAGGAAAATACTACTAGGGAAATTACACCTCTCCGTGTCATAGAGAGGACCGCAGGCAAAATCGTTCATGAACGCGCCCTTGGCACGTCGTGGAGGCAAAGCAAAAACATCACTAGAATTTGCACTTTCAAAAATTTAAATTGCTTTTCTTTTTCTCTTAAATCGGGGTTGGACCCTTTTTCACCTAATTTTGACCCCCTGATCAGAAATATGAAGTCAAATTTTTGAAATAGGCAAAAGATTTGAAAGATATATGGAAATTAAAATTTCAAGTAATCCGAGGTACGTTTTGGGGCACTTTTTGGGGTCGTTACAATTTTCAACACTTTTAGGTTCGTTGGAGCTATCTGATCATGCTCAAACAGTACCACTCACTTTGAGGATAAAGAGATCGTTGTCAAATATAAACCCTAACCATAGGTTAGTATCAAATCCCAAGGGAATACGGGTTTTGCCTCATTGATTCACCAAGAATAATTTCAAGCATCAATTAACTCTATTCTCAATTAAAGTAGGTGGTATGAAATGATTTGTAAGAAACTAAAACTATACTAACAAAGTGAAGAGAAAATCAAATTGGAGAGAAACTTGAGAAATTTTGTTCCTCATGATTTAAAACTCAAACATCCCGGATAATACAACCTAAATTGGGACATTGCATGTAGTATGGTAACTTAGGTTCTTCAAACCCTTGGGCAAAGGTGAAAGTCAAATTTCACGATGGCGCTTGGCTAACTACCATAGTGTACCAACTAACCATTACTTATTGTCCCAGTCAACTTTTCCTTGGCTGGCTTTGGGTTTGGTTGATAAGACGAGAATACATCAATCAAATGTTGTCACCCATTTCCTTTTCCTATTCATCACTACCTTGATCGGGATCATGAAACTAGGCGGGGCTTAATGTTGGCCACCATTAAACAACAAGTGAAATCAAGCAAAGTGAATAATACATGCAAGTACCCAACTCAAGAAGTGCAAATAATCTGGGTTATTAAGCTAGCTGCTCATGGTTCCCACAACACCCAAGTTGTGGGGGTTTAGCTACTCATGACTTGGACAAGAAAACAAACAATTAATGAAGCACACAGTTGAGAAATTACCCAAGAAGAATGAAGAACAAGGAAAACTTCTAAGAATCACAAGCTTGAATGATGAAATCGATTTAGAAGTGATTCCAAATCTCCAAATTGAGTCTCCAAATGAAAACCCTAAAATTCTACTCTAAAACCCTACAATATTTTGAGAACTAAGAGCTTCTCTCTCTAAAAATCTCTAAAAGAACTGTAGAATATCTCATTCCTTTCTAAAACCCTAACATATACTATTTATATTATTTACGAAAAGGTCCTTAAAATAATTAGAAAATTCATGTCGGCAGCTGCTATAGATTGTAGCTACCATATGAGCAGCAAACGGGCTTTCGTTGTCAATACTTGGCATTTTGGACTTCACTACTATGATCCACATATACAAGTCATAGTTTGGTATATAACTCGTGGTGCCTTCTCGTAATCCACCCTTTTATTTCTTGGTCCAATTTTAATAAACACTATTAATTGCTTTGAGGCCCCCTTTTACGAGTCGTAATGAGGACTATGACCCACACCCTAGGCTCGTATGGCTGAACTTCAACTTCTCAAATTTTAGTTTTGGAAATTTTTAATTACTATGATCATCTCCTATGACTCGTAGCTTGGTCTATGACTCGTAGTAGGTCTCGTAGATCCTTAATTTCAACAAAATCTGCTACTTTTTCTCAAATCAGTCCAACCTGTATTTTTTGCAAAAATAAACACAAAACACATAAAAATCAGAAAAAGTTGCATTGAGAACACATAAAATCCCCTGTTTTAGGCATCAATTGTGTTGCATTTTGACAGCACATCAGCACCCTCATCTTAGAATTGTTGTTTGTCCTCAACCAGAGACTCACTCCATATATATATAATGAGTAATACATAGCAATTGTCTTACTGGCATATACCTTACTCAGTTTCAACTCATTACCCAGATTAACATTTTCAAAACACGATAATGTAGCTACTAAGAAAACAAGAACACATTTATGCATTTGGCAATCCAACTATGACAAGTTAAGGAGTATCAACAATTCACAATCACCGAAAAAGTCAAATTATAACCATGTAATGCAAATGCCCTCACTGAAAAGAAGTCCCTTTTTTTCACTCAATAAGCCTTCAAAGTTGTTTAAGTGACCATGCAAGGATACTCACTCTCATAAATGAGATTCATTCATGATGACTGATACCATAAGCTTGTCCATATACTCACAACCCAAACTGTTGATTGATTGGATTAGGATCACTTCAGGACTTCATAGGCTTGTAACATAGGTTCATGGGGCTTTGGTGTGGCATTTTTGGAAATTAGTGACTACACGCCAACCTTTAACTATGTTTTTCAACACTTTCACTTTAACAGCTCAACCATTCTTAAATAGTTTTCAATTACTCCTTATTTTCAAGCTTTTCTGGTATTTTATCTTCATTTTTAGCTTGTGCCTTATCTTCAAACTTGTTTTGCTTTTTTAACTCATCCTAAGACATCTTTTTCTCTCACCCGATATATGTCTTTCTATTCTTTCTTTTATTTCCAACTCCTCACCTTATTTTTGCTATACCATAACATAGGTCACTCTCAGCTTAGGCTTTTAACCTGAGGTGAAGTACACAATATCCAATCCCCAAACCAGGACCACCTTTGGTAGCCACCCTAAACTTAGGCTTTTTGCCTCAATCAAGGTTCACAACGTTCAAGGATAGACCAGGGCCAATATCAAGGTGTTTCACTAGATAAGGTTAGGCTAGCTAGGTATTAAGAAAGAAAAGGGACATATAAGGCTCGAACATTTAGAACAAGAGGTAAACTTCATCATTTGGTGGATTATTTAGGCAAAAGTCAACTAATTCAAAGAACAAGGGCCTAAGATCCCTTCCTAATCCATCTAATATCTAGTCCAACTCAAACTAACAAGGCAAGTTCTGAATCAATACACAATGCATGAACAAAACAAAATTAGCTTACACGCACATGGCATTGCATACATAGCTAACATAGACTCATAGATCATGCATCAAGCATCAACTTGCCTTCACTTAGTCAAAACAAACATTGCCAAACCATTCAAACATGCATGATCACAAAATAACTACTAATCAACCAAAACTTTCAAGCGTGCCAATTTTTGCTAAAGTTTTTCATAAAAATAAAAATCAACAAGGCAAAATAACATAGGAAAGAAAATCATGAGATATCAAAAACTAGGATAGTTATGGTCTAAAGGCTACACAGACTTCACCCTAGTCCATAACTAGCCACACCCTACCAAAAATAAGTACTTTGTCCTCAAATGTACAAGAAAAAATGAAAATAAGCATAAGGGGTCATATCTTGGGTTGCCTCCCAAGCAGCGCCTGGTTTATTGTTCCGGCACGACATTTATATCTCTTTAAGGTCCCACTCTTCCACCGTCTTGATCTCCTCTATGTATCGCATGTAAAGTTCGACTCTATGACCATTTACCTTGAAAGTTCCTCCATCTTGTTTCTCCAACACAATGGCATCATGACTTAAGACATGTACTATTCGGAAGGTCCCTATCCATCTAGATTTGAGCTTTTTAGATTATATCTTCAATCTAGAATTATAGAGTAACTCCATGTCCCAAGTTGCAAACTGACAATATTCAATTCGGCGATAGTATTGAAATTTCATTCGTTGCTTATACAATGCCAAACTCTCATATGCCCTTAACTAAAATTCATCAAGCTCATCAAGTTGAGTGAACCTAGATTGTGCGTCATCAATCCACTCAAGATTCAACTTCTTTAAGGCCTATATTGCCTTATGTTCAAGCTTTATTGGCAGATGACATGCCTTCAAAAATACAAGTTGGTAGGGAGACATGCTAATAGGAGTTTTGAATGTCATCTGGTATACCCATAATGCGTCATCAAGTTTGCTTGACCAATTTGTTTGATTTGAATTAACCATTTTGGCTAAAATCTGCTTGATTTCCCTGTTGGATTCCTCTACTTGTCCACTTGTTTGAGGATGATAGGGTGTTTCCACTTGGTGCTTTACCCCATACTTTTCAAGGAGTGTTTTAAAGAGCCTGTTGCAAATGTGAGAAACGCCATCGATGATAATGGCCCCAAGAGTGCCAAATCTAGAGAAAATGTTCTTTCTGAGGAATGTTGTGACACTTTTACCTTCATTTTTAGGTAGAGCCACAGCCTCCACCCACTTGGAGACATAATCTGCATCTACTAAAATGTACTTGTTCCCATTCGAGCCAATGAATGGTCCCATGAAATCTATTCCCCAAACATCAAACAACTCAAATACCAAAATAGGATTAGGAGAGAGCTCATGTTTGCAGGTGACTCCACCTTCTCTTTGGCACCTATCATAAGTTTTGGCATAATTATGAGCATGTTGGTGGATTGTGGGACAATAATACCCACATTGAAAATTTTTATGGGCTATTCGAATCCCACTATGGTGCCCACCCATAAGTGATAAGTGATAAGCTTCAGGTATGCTCATCATTTCCACCTCAAGGACATAGTGATGGATAACTCTGTCAGCACACAAATAGAATAAATATGGATCATCGCAAAAGAAATTCCTCACATCATGCATAAATTTCTGTCTTTGATGTGTGTTCAAATTAGGAGGTAGAATGCCAATCACTAGATAATTTGCATAATCTGTGAACCAAGGTATAAGATCATGTGATGCCGTAAACACTCTTTTCTCATAAAACGAGTCATTAATCTCAAGAACATCATCAAACTATATCATTGCCCCATCCTCCAATCTAAATAGGTGATCGACAACTTGGTGTTCTAACCCTTTTCTGTCAATAACCTCAAAGTTGAACTCCTATAACAAAAGCACCCATCTTATTATTCTTGGTTTTGCATCCTTTTTAGACGTCAAATACGTCAATGATGAATGGTCCATGTGCACTATCACTTTGGCTCCCAATAAATATGACTGAAACTTTTGGAATACGAAGACCAATGTAAGCAACATCTAATGCAACCCCATTTGCATCACATATTATTTCAAAAGATTTTGACTAATTAGGAGCTACAATAATTAGTGTTAAGGTCAACCTCTTTTTCAATACTTCGAAGGCTTGCAGTAATGCATCATTGAACACAAACATGGCATCCTTCTCCTACAATTTGCATAATGGGTGTGAGATTTGGGAGAGATCTTTTTTGACCCATCTATAAAATCCTGTATAACCCAAGAAACTTCTAACACCCTTTACTGAGATGGGTGGTGGAAGTTTCTCAATTACCTCAATCTTAGCTCTATCACCATCAATGCCTTTACCCGAGATTCTATTGCCCAATACAATACTTTCTTTAACCATAAAATGACATTTCTCCTAATTTAGTACCAAGTGACTTTCCATACATCTTTTCAGAACATCATGCAAGTTTGCCAAGCAATCCTCAAATGAGTGACCAACCACAATGAAATCATCCATGAATACCTCAATAGTGCTTTCCACCATATCTGAGAAAATAGACATCATGCATCTTTGGAATTTAGTTGGGCATTACTCAATCAGAATAGCATCCTTATGAATAGAGATGTACCATATGGACATGTGAAAGTGGTTTTCTCCTAATCTTTTAGAGCAATGATGATCTGATTATAGCCCAGAATACCCATCAAGGAAATAATATTATCCTTTCTCTGCAAGTCTATCAAGCATCTGATCCATGAATGGCATAAGGAAGTGATCCTTTTCTGCCGAGGTATTGAGCTTTTATAGTCTATACATACCCTTCATACGGTGACTAGCCTCATAGGAATCAATTTGTTTTTAGCATTGGGTACCACAGTGATACCCCCTTTTTTGGAACACACTGCACTGAACTCACCCATTCATTGTCGGTAATTGGGTAGATTACTTCTACATCTAGCAACTTGATGATTTCCTTGTGAATCACCTCTAGCAACTCACCCATTCATTGTCGGTAATTGGGTACTTCTGACTCATCATCATCATCAATAGTTTGAATCACTGAATTTATCCTCAGATTATAGTTCTTCCTTTCTTATTAACAAATATGAAGAACGACATTTTCTTCCCTACCTATGAATGTGTGTAGACCTTTCTCCATATCAACTAGAATGTGACCTGTAGCTAAGAAAGGCCTCCCCAAAATAACAGGAACTACAAAATCGACCTCACAGTCAAGTATAACAAAATTTGCAGGAAATATAAATTTGTCTACCTTTGCCAACACATCATAAAAAACTCCCATAGGTTTCTTGACTGTGTTGTCTGCTATCAGTAACCACATTTTTGTAGCCTTTACGAGTTCCCAAGCCTAGTTTCTTGTAGATGGCAAGCAGCATCAAGTTGATGCTAGAACCCAAATAACAAAGTGCTTCAGCAAATTCTACCCCCCCCCCCAGTAGTGCATGGTGTAGTGAAAGCACCTGGGTCTTCATGCTTTTAGACCAATGACTTGGTAGTGATGGCACTACAATGTTGACGATCATGCGAAAGAGCTTGACTCACCATTTGCTTCTTTGTGACGAAATCATTCATGTACCTTCTATAACCCGGCATCTTGTCTAAGGCTTCAACAAAAGGGATGTTCACCAATAGTTTCTTAATTATTGATAGGATATGCTCGATCTTGATCTCCTTATCCCTCTTCTTGATTCTTTGATAAAAAAGGGAAGGAGGTCTCAGGAAGGTCTTGTACCTCTTATTCTCTCCCCCTCTTCAACTACCCCATTCTTTACATCATTATCTCTCTCGGAAACACCCTTCCTCATGCTTTCTTTCTCATGCACATTTTCTACTTTGGTTGGCATAGAAGGGTCAATAATACTTTTACCTCCCCTAGTTGTAATTGCCATGCAATGTCCCTCATTTTTTTGGTTTGGGAACATATTGCTCGGCAAAGTACCCTTTTGGCATTGATTCAGTTTGAGGACACTTTTGGCGTTGACCTGCACAAACTACCCAAATTGTTGTTCTAATTGCTTGATTGCCACTGACTGAGACTCTATCTTTTGATTGATACATGAGATATCTGATTTTATTAACTTCAAAGTCTCATCTTGGTGATCGGCCATCTTCAAAAGTATGTCAAACATTTCTTCAATTCTTGAATTGCTACAACCATCTTTGCAATTATGAGGATGCACATAAGGACCATTTCTATACCCATCTCTTCGGCCCTACTCGGCTTTTGTCATGCTATGTCTCTCAAAATAACCACCATGGTTATCTCTATAAGTAGCCTCTCGGTTGTAGTTCCGACCTTGATTTTCGGTACCTTGCCGCCAATAATCTGCATTGGACCCTTGGGCATTATTCCAATAACACACCGCTTCATCTCTAACAAAGCAAGAATCTTTGTAACAATATAACTCACCATATATGGGCACCCTTGGAGGTTGGTGGACGACTGTATGAACACTTTCTTGAGTTTGTTTCACCACCAAGTCCATGCTAGTCTAGAGTTGAGCAAGTTGTTGCATGATCTCATCATTGATTTTTTCTTGATCCGAACTAATACTCACTGCACAAAAGCTTCTTGTAGTAGCTCTCTCCCTTTGGCCCCATGCTCTATTGGTCTTAACTACTTGCTCCATCCTTTGCACTATCCTTGTGAAGGGGTTGTTCTAAGAACATGCCTCCCATGATTGTATCGGCACATGCTTGACTATTATCATCAAGAGCCCGATAGAAAATTTTCACTAAGGCGTCATCCACAATCTTATGGTCTGGAAACATTCTCAAAAACTTGGTGAATTTCCTATGTTGAACTAATAGAATCACCCTGTAATTGCTCAAAGTTATTGATTTGGTCCTTGAGTTCGAGATTTTTGGACCTTGGAAAATATTGGTCTAAGAAAGTCCTTTACAATTCTGCCCAATTGGTGATTGAACTCCATGGGAGTTCTAAAAACCATATTGTTGCATTTCCTGTAAGAGATAGAAGTAATACTTATAACCCAACAACATCCATAGAGAGATTCTGTGTACCCATCATACTTTTACAGACAAATGCAACATTATGAAGATGATTGTGAGGATCCTCAGTTATTAACCCAGTAAACAAACCACAGTTCTAAAGCATCTGGGGTAATCCATTAGAGACTGTGAACTTAGTGACTGCCCGTAGTGGTGGCAACACTATAGCACCTATAACATCCATGGTTATAGGGTTCAACTGATATTGATTCCAACCATATGAATGCTCATTAAAATCCCTATTGTGTGGCCTATTTTCCTTTGGTGGTGGATTCTTCTCTCTAGACATATCATCAACATGTCAATCCATGGCTTTATCAAACACAATATCCATGTTTGCTTAGGTCATTCTCCTTGCAACACAGTAGAACTCAAGATTAATTGGAGCGAAGGGTCCACCTTGTCTCCTTGTGTTAGGCATACACCTAGTATACCCTGCAAAAGATACTAAACAACAAAAACAAAAGTAAAATACAAAATAATTAAGCAATTAATACTTGAATTAACTATTAGTGAAATCAAGTCAAAACCTCACCGTAGTCCCCAGCAACGGTGCCATTAATATTTATTATGCTCAAATAGCACCTCTCACATTGAGGATAAAGCGATTGTTGTCAAACATAAAACCTAACCATAAGTTAGGGTTGAATCCCAAGGGAATACGGGGTCTTGCCGCATTGATTCACCAATATTCATTTCAAGAATCAATTAACTTTATTCTCAATTAAAAAGGGGGTATGAAAAGATTTATAAGAAACTAAAACTATACTAACAAAGTGAAGAGGCAATCAAATTGGAGAGCAACTTGGGAAATTGTGTTCTCCATGATTCACTAACTCAAACACCCTAGAAAACACAACCTAATTTAGGACATTGCATGCAGGATGATAACATAGGTTCTTCCAACCCTTGGGTAAGGTGAAGGTCGAATTTCACTATGGTGCATGGCCGGCTACCATAGTGTGCCAACTAACTGTTACATATTGTCCCAGTCAACCTCTCCTTGGCTGGGTTTCGTTGATTAGATGAGAAGACATCAATCAAATTTTATCATCCATTTCCCTTCCCTATTTATCAGTACCTTGATCAGAATCATGACACTAGGTGGGTTTAACGTTAGCCACCATTAAACAACAGGGAATATGAAGGAAAATGGATAATTCATACAAATGCCCAACTCAAGATGTGCACATAATCCGGATTATTAAGCTAGCTACTTATGGTTCCCATAACACCCAAGTTGTTGGGGTTTAGCTACTCATGACTTGGGAAAGAAAACAAACAATGAATAAAGCACAAATAGTTAAGAAATTACATAAGAAGAATGAAGAACAAGGAAACCCTTCTTAGAATCACAAGCTTGAATGATGAAATTGTTTTACAAGTGATTACAAATCTCCTAATTGAATCTCCGAATGAAAACCCTAAAATTCTACTCCAGAACCCTATTATATTCTAAGAACTAAGAGCTTCTCTCTCTAAATATCTCTAAAAAAGATTGTAGAACATCTCATTTCCCTTATAAAAACCTAACATATACTATTTATATTATTCATAAAACATCCTTAAAATAATTAGAAAATTCAAGTTGGCAGTTACTACGGCTCGTAGGGTGACCTATAAGTCATAATCGGGCTTTCATTCTCAGCACTTGGCATTTGGACTGCACTACTATGATCCACCTCTATGAGTCATAGTATGATATATGACTCGTACTGCCTTCTCATAATCCACCATTTAATTTCTTGGTCGAGTTTTAATCAACACTATTAATTACTAAGAGGCCCACTTCTACGAGTCATAGTGAGGACCACGACCCCTACCCTGGGCTCATATGGATGAACTTCAACTTCTTAGATTTTTGCTTTGTAAATTGTTAATTGCTATGATCATCTCCTATGACTAGTAGCTTGGGCTTCGACTTATCATAGGTCTCATAGATCCTTAAGTTCAACAAAATCTTCTACTTTTCCCCAAAATCAGGCCAACCTGTATTCTCAGCAAAAATAAACACAAAGCACATAAAAATCATAAAATGTCGCATTGAGAACATATAAAATCCCTTGTTTTAGGAATCAAATATGTTGTATTTTGATAGCACATCACCATATTATAAGGAGTAACGGAAATAGGAGTAGATCCGGGAATAAGCCCGATTAGAAATTCGACTTCCCTTTCCGGGGATAACCCAGGAAGATTTTCTGGGAAGACTTATAGAGAATTGCACACATTAGGTATATCATCAAGACTAGGGCACTCTAACTATGAATCAACTATGTGAGCAAGATAAACATCACAACCTTGTCGGATCATCTTTCTTGCCAAGACCAAAGAAATAATACTAGACGTCAATGATCTTCATGTTGAACAATATTATTAGAAAATGCAGGGGCCTTTAAAGTTTCATACTTTGATGTACAATGAACTACTACATGACATTTATAAAGTTAATCCATCCTAATAATAACATAAAAATCTTGGAAGGGCATTGCAATCAAATTCGTCGGGAAACCTAGGTCTTCGATCATGAAGGGAAAAGCTCGGTAAATTCGATTCCAAAAAACTTGATACCCCAAGGGACTTTCAACTAGCACATTATAATCAAGCTTGATAGATTTCATTTTTTTAAGAAGAATGAGCGGTGAACAAATATAAGAATGTGTTGGACGAGGATCAAATAATGTAAACACGGATAAACCAAATAAGTAAAATTTACTAACAATCACGTCTTGGCCATCTTGATCATCCCTATATTTCATAGAATAATCTTTTGTCATAACCCTTAACCCACTAGGTTGATTTGCTCCACTTGCTCCTGCCGCTTGGATGTTTTTTCTTCTTGCACACCTATTGGTTTATGAGGGAGTAGTAGAAGGCTTCTGAACTGAGTATTCAGTGTGCAAGGAAGGAGCCTATTTAGGATAGCCCTTTATTTTATGATCAAAGTTGCCACAGTTAAAATATCCACTAGAAGCACTCCTGCAAACAACATAATGATTCTTCCTATATCGTTAACACATAGGAACACGAGTCTTGCCTTGGCCATTATTTAGAGTGCTATCTTTAGAATAATCTGATCTGCTTTGCTTTGATTGAGATGACCTGTTAATACCACTAGCCTTAGAATCATCAAACCATCCCCTATTGTATTGACCTCCAAAATCTGATCTAGGTTTTCAGAGTTTATTTTCATATCTACTAGCTTCTTCCTTATCAAATCTTTCTAAGGTAAAAGTAGCAGAAACTAATTTATAGAAATCTCATGTTGCAAGATTGCCACATTCTTTCTAATATAATCATTTAAGTCGTCTTCAAATCTCGTGCACTTATCTTTCTCCTCTTTAATAATATCTCCATCATAATGACAAAGTCTTTGGAACTTTTGTTCGTATTCAGCAATAGACATGCCCTGCTACCTCAAACATAAAATTCCTTTTTCTTAGCATCCCAATAAGCAGGTGTAACATACTTCATACGAAACTCCTTAATTAAATCATTCCAAGTAAGATTGGAGGTTTACCTTGGCATTTGGAACAGTCACCCACCAATCATAGACATCCTTTTGTAATTGTGAGACAACATGCTTAAATTTTGCAACATCAAAATACTCCAATTGCTCAAACACCCTCTCCATGCATTACATCCATTGTTCCGCATCAGTGGGATTAACAGTACCTTCAAGTTCTACTACACCCATTTTTCTTATTTTCTCTAAGCTTATTCAATTAGGATTATGCATCACTTCAGTCATATGATGGAAGAATTTAGCCAATCGGGTTAACTTGACTACTATGGCTCATCTGAGGATGTGGGATAGGTCTTACAGCTTGATTTCCCACATCAAACCCACTAGTGCGAGGGATGTATTGATCCGAAAGGTGCTTTCCAACTCCTTCTAGTGCACGAGGTTAAGAATAAGAATTATTTGATCCTTCCCATGCTGGTTCCATAGGTCTATTAAAGGAAGAGACCATCATTTAATTCCTTCAAAAAGGAAAATCACATTGCATTAGGGATATGAACATGATCCATATGCACCATAGAAGGACTGAAATAATATTAATCATGTAAATAAACAAATAACATAGCTTGGACTTTCTACAAAATACACGAGTATACAAGTAATTCACATCAAGAGTCCTAGAATCACAAGCCTGGGCTCTAATACTAACAATTGTGGCAACCCTTACGGGAGGATGTTGTTTCTGTATAATCTAGGCTTACATAACACTTACTAACATACAAAGAATTTAACATGTGACATATCAGTCATAATTAAGTAATGAATTCAAAATAGTTAAAGGTTTAGAATTTTGTTGTAAAAGTTGTTTAGTTGATTTCTAGCTCATCTTTTTAGCGAAAGTACCTTGCAAGTAATTTAAACTACTAGCTTATGAGATGTATATATATAGCCCATACTATTATAGCACGCCAAAAGTATTACAACTATTAAAATACAAAGAGATAAAGTTACTAGTTTCCATCTCGTAGAATCATCTTAACATTACTGGTATTTTAATATAGAAACAAGCTCACCGCCTCCAATTTAACTAAATAAGCAAAAACTTAAAGATTACAAACCATGGTTCCATAATTTATAGTAGACTTTCAAATGTATACATACATATGTACAGGAGAATCATGTACATATCCCCAAATGACCGCAATAAATATGTTTAAATACAAATGTGATCATCTGCATAGCTCCCAAAATTTATCTTCAATGGCCATCCTGAAGCATCACCTCGGGTACTCCCTACGATAGAATTGTGGTGTAATGATGAGGATAGGATTACCCTTCCCTTTAGACTAGCATGTATGCATAATAGTGTATTGATGAGGATGGTTAGAACTCTCTCTCACACTATATGCATGTATAGATGAGGATTGACACAACCTTCTCTATACACTATCATGTTATGAACTATGTGTGTATTGATGAGGATAGGAGTAGTCTTCCTTTTACAGTATTTAAATATATCGATGAGGATAGGTATAATCTTCCCTATATACTGTCATGTTATGAGTTATGTGTATACTGATGAGGATGTGCATAACCCTTCCTTTACAGAGTATACTGATGAGAATGGTACAACCCTCCCTTTAAACAATAAAGCAACGAATAACTCCTACATATGGAAGCATTTGTGGAGTAAGATTAGGCCTATGAATACAATGTGAATTTTCAAAGATTGGTGGTGATGTAACAAGATTATTTTCATGTATTTGTAACTATTCATGTACTATGGTTTTCATGTAACATTAACAAGAAGGTTTTTGTTATATCACTTTATATAGTATGCCTGCATTATCAGTACATTCAAACATACTAACACATACTCTATGCCTATATTATATCATAATGTAGGTGCAGGTAATCTTATTACTTATCCTTATGACTAGATCTAGATGATTATTATATACAGATGTTTGAGGTGAGTCATCATGCTTCGATGACAAAGCAATCAATCCTTATTTTTATATTATGTTTAGTAGTGAGCTTGAATTTTCTATATCTAGAGGGTGAGCTATGACTTATCTGAGCCATCCATGATTATAAGTAGAGGCATTATTGGACCTACGTCAAATTTAGACTTATATTTCTTTCAAGTTATGTATGACACTCATGTTATGCTTATATCTCATTAAGCTTTTTCTTATGTTATTTCCTTTATATTTACTTTGTGTGTCTGATCTACGCTAAGAGGCTTAGGTGAGGAACCTTTAGATTTCTCATTCGCCATGTCTAAAAAATGACCTAGAGTTATTGGATGAGGGTAACTTGTGCTCCTAGAAGGAGTTACTTCCCATAGTTAGGTCCCTATGTTTAAGGCCTTGACTAAAGGAAATTGGAGTTTCAGGAAAGTGATCTACTAACCAACAATATGACCCATAAATTATTATATGACCTGCAGAATCCCTTCACGGACAGGGACCATAAGGATGAGAAAAATGGCTAAGTGTTGATGGACTCTATGAGTACAACTATGAGTCATAAGTCCATATATGTCTCATAAGATAGTTCATCATTTTTGTGCTAGAAAGAATGGTTTCTAGATCTTTGCTTACGAACAACAGTACAAGTTGTGATTTTTTGTATGACCCATACACTGGGCTCTCGTGGTTTAGACTACAAAATTAATGAAGGGTATTTTCAATATTTCCTATTCCCTTAAACCCTTAAAATACTTATCTAGCCCCTCCATGACCCCTCATGCAATTCCAAGCCCCTCTCCCATTATGTCGAGTGTACATAATTCCAATCATCTAAATTCTAGCATGAGTCTGTATATGTGTCTACTTTAAGTGATTATATCTCTAAGAAGACAATGAATTAGATGCTAAACGACCTACAAAATGAAATATTTTTGAATTATCTTTCAAACGTCACTGATTTCACCTCATTTGGAGTTCAGACCATAACGTTATGCCCATTTTAGTGAAGCACTGCCAGGCTACCTGCACATACGACCCACCTACGAGCCATGGATTGACTTACCACACATAAATAGGCTTTCAGGAGAACAATCTAGCAAGTTTTAAAAGGGTATTTATGTCCTTTCCTCACACCCTAAGCCCAATGCTACGTCATTTTGACTTGTTACATGCCCAATAATTAGTTTAATTCTCCCTCAAATGACGCTATTCTTAAACTATCCCCCAAAACCTAAATCCCAAATCTTCTCAGCCTTCCCTCATTGAAGGAAAAAGCTAGGGTTTCAGGATTCCTCCATCAATGCCCATGATTTCTTCCAAAGATCTTCAAATAAGGTATGCGGAATTAATTTGTGAGGCACTTTCTTTCGCAAAGCTCAAGTTCTCTATTCTACACTTTGGGTTCAAGGATTATGCATGTTTTTGAGGTTTTGGCAGATTGATTTAATCATATAGTTTGTGATGCATTCTTAGTTATATGAAGTATATTAGTATTATGTTATGCCTATGATGCATATAGAGCCAAAATTCATGATTTTCTAGTTAGGGTTTTACAAGGACCATGTTGGGTTGATTTGAATGATTCCAATTGATTACATCCTATTTCATGTATGCATGATGTCTACGAACTTCATGTTTATGTGTCTTTAAGAATGCACATCCATGTTTTTGATCTAATCTATATGAAGGAATGCATTATGAAAGAACGAAGGTCTTGAATCATTCTATATAAGAATGTGAAGGTTTTTAATGTTAAGAATCATTATTTGTGTCATGGCATCAAGAGAACAATATAAATACATTGAAGTTATATGAAAGCTATGTACTATTGAATGCCTTCTTTATGATGTTATGATTCACAAGTGTATGCATATCGTGACTATACTCTTGTCTACATGTAATTTGGGGATAGACTCATTGGAGTCAAGAATGAATGAATAAAAATATGTGAGTCTCCACCTAGTTATGACTATGAGACTATGATGATCGTTAGTAGAGGGATATATGATGATGAGCTGATTATAATACTAGCCGATAGTAGAGGCTTTGTCAAGACATAGGAGCTATCCTTATAATTATTATTAATGTTCTAAATGGTTATGGGATGGGTTGGTAGAGTACCTCTCTATAATAAATGACTATATAATTCATGGATATTGTTATTCTGTGAGAGTTTTACTTAGCACCGAGTGGAACTCGAGATGAATGCAGAAGCCCCCCATTAGAAGAGGCATGAGACCGCCAATAGAATTCCATTGTCTCACAACTACATGCCACCGCAGGATATAGGAGACACTCGCTAGTAGAGGTTGATTTCTAGACCAATTGATCGTAGAGGTTGCTCAATAGTAGGCCTTAGTAGATCCACTTAGGCATCATAGGAGGTCACCTTGTCAAGTGATCTCTCCCTATCTTCTAGTATAGGGGAAACATCATGACTCCATGGTTTAACTCACAGAGTTTGTGTATGTTAAAGGTTGTTCTCATAAATGTTCATGTGCTCCTCATGTTCCCAAGGTGTCCTTCCATGATGATTTATGATAGTTCCTTCCTACTTTGACCAAAGGTGTTATAAAATTCCCATGACTCATTGTTTCACAAGTTCAAATAGTATTTCTCCTAAAGGTATGTAACAACCCTAAAAAGTGTCCAAAAATATGCCTTGAAAGTGCCCGGAATAGTAATTTCCATATATCTAAAAATCCATGCGCAATATCAAAAATCTGACTTCATATTATAATTTAGGGGGTCATTTTGAGTGGAAAATGGGACTAACCCTGATTTTAGAGCAAATGATTAGAAATTTTAATTTTCCAAAAAATGAATTCTAGAGAGCTTTTCGTGCCCCTGGCGCAACGCGCCAAGGATGCGCACTAGTGTAATTTTTTAGCTAGTTTTGACTTTGGTCCAAGACTCTTAAGTCTTGGGCCGAAGTGTTCTCAAGCGTGAAAATGTTTATACTTAACCATTTTTCCACCTCATATATTCTAAACATTCCCTAATACTGATTCAAACACTTAGCCAAATATTTTACTTCTAAACTCAAGTCTCAAAACCCTCTCCGGATCTAAGCATTTCCTCTCAAGCTTTAAGTCTCCATCTCCAATCTTCATCAAGTTCATCTCCAAAGCTAAGGTATGTGGGTTTCTTTCACCCTTGATACCGAAACTTTTTTACTCCAGAGTTGCATGATTTAAAGTTAATTTATTCATAGGTCTTATTCATTACGAAATTCACTACACACTATGTTGGTTTGATGAAATTGTGGTTGTTTTACTATGTTTGGAGCTATGAATCTAAGTTCAATGGTGAGAATTGATGAAGCGTCTTGATGTATATTGTTTGAGGGTATTAACATGTATCTATGATGACTTTACACTGATTATTCTAGAATGATTTCACTCTTGAATTGCATGGCTTTACACTAGTATTACACACTCTCAAAGTGTTTGATAAAATGTTCGATTATTGATTCTTGAGGAATTGAAGGTCCAATATATGTCTTATGAGTTGAATGACTATATGATGATAAAATGATAATGAAAAGGAATGGATGTGTATGATGATGAAAGGAGTGTATATGTATATAGTATTATCTTTATATAGTGTTAGGATGACCAAGCCTAGCACGGGAGGTTGTAGGTCCGGGTAACCTATCGAGCGGTTGACACCTTAGTCGCCTAGTTCGGGGGGTGGCAGGACTGGGTAACCTTATTGGGGTTTGATACCCATCAACCTTGATAGGTTGTTTGTACTCTTTCAACCTTGATGGGGAGTTTGTACTCTGTCAACCTCGGTGAAGAGTTTGTACTACATCAATCTTATGAAGGGGTTCGTACCTTATGAACCTATCTAAGGGGGTGGTAGGCCTTGACTTTCACTATAATAGTCACTCCCCACACTCGTAGTATGATATATATAAGTATGGTTTTACTTCAAGCATCATTCATACATATCATATTGTTAGTATCCTATTCATTGCTTATGATTATGCATTTTGTGTATGATACCTACCTCTTATTGCATTGCATCCTATATACTTAGTATATTCAGATGTACTAATGCTTACTCTAATCCTACGTGATGTCACCATGTAATAATCAATGTATCACTTGATCATCCTCCTCCACGTGGCTAGTACAACTTCTATCAAGCTTGTTGGTGAGTCCTCCATTCTGGGATGTTACCTATGATCTCTTGATATATATTGAGACTTTTTCTCTTGACTTATGTATTGACTATGAGGGTGAGTCCAGTTGCTTTGTCTTGGCCCCCACTCTTATCTATGTAATAAAGGTGTTATTGGACAGGTTATGTATCATGTTATGAGCTTTAACTCTATTAACAAAGAAAGTGTTCCCTTAGCATCATTAGTCCCAATTTACTATCCCTTGTTGTATTCTATTGTTTTTGTGACCAAGGATATGTAATGATATGCTACGAGGCTTGTTTGGAGTTCCTTCGGGTTCCCCATTCAGTGGTCACATCTAGGCCAATCAGAGAACTGAGTTGTTAGATCCTCGGAGTCCAACACACTTGCATTGATTAGAGTCTTATTCATGGTTATGTTGTGCACCACAACTATGAGTAGGAGGCTATGAGACGTTTTAGGAAATGTTTCACTTCTTAATGTTCTAAGTCATGCTATAGAGTCGAAGTAAGCTTTCCCTCTAGCAATTGTTCTTTGTTATGCTAGATCATGCCTATTACGAGGGGGAGACGAGCCCGCACGCCCAAGGAGCAACCGACCAATAGAGAGCTAGGGATGCTCTCACCTTGCTTATCAAGTCAAGCAAGGGACCTAAGCCCCTCATGCTCCTACACTGTCCTCTAAGGTAAGAGACTTCTTGAGAATGAATCCCCCAGAATTCCATGGGTCAAAGGTGAGTGAGGATCCCCAAGAGTTCATTGATGAGGTCTACAAAATTTTATCCATCGTAGGTGTGAGGCTGGAGTATAAGGCGGAGTTTGCGGCCTACCAACTCAAAGGGATATCACAAATATGGTACGACCGATGGATGGAGGAAAAGGAAGTCAACTATGTGGCACTTTGGGAGGAATTCAAGGTGGCCTTCCTTAATCGGTTCTTCCCCCTTGAACTTAGGGTGGCTAAATCGATGGAATTTATGAATTTGAGACAAGGATCTATGAGTGTGAGGAAATATGCCCTCAAGTTTACCCAGCTCTCTAGGTATGCTCTGCATTTGGTGGCCAACTCAAGACCTAGGATGAACAAATTTGTGATGGGCATTTCCGACTTGGTTATTAAAGAATACCAGTCCGCTATGTTTATTAATGACATGGACTTGTCACATTTGATGACCTACGCCAAACAAATGGAAGAGGAAAAATTGAGGAAGAGGAGGGGGCATGAGGCTAGAAGGGCGCAGTCTGTGGGTAAGTTCCAAAGGAGTGGCCGGTTCCATCAAGGCCAAAGGTCTACTCATGCATTTGATAAGAGGGTTGCAAAAGATCTTCCAAGGTCCCAAGGTATTAGGGGTGTGGCTCCAATTGATGTGTGTACAAAGTGTGGTAAGGGTCATGGTGGCCCATATTTGAAGAATACGATGCTTGTTGTGGTTATGGGAAAATGGGGCATAAGGCGATAGATTGCCTCAAAATTGTAGCAAAGGTAAGGAGGTTCATCCACAAGGTGCTAAAGCGGTCCCATTGGGGAGAGATGGTCGATAAGATGGTGCCCTAAAGCATAATCGATTCTATGCTTTACATAGGAGGCAAGCATTGATGAAGTACCCAATATTGGTATCGGTATGTTGAAAATCTTTGACTTTGATATGTATGCATTAATTGATCCTGGTGCCACTCTTTATTTTGTTACCCCCTTTGTTGACTAAAATTCCATGTTGACCCCGAGTTGTTGTATGAGTCATATGAGGTGTGTACTCCTACTGGTGTGTCTATTGTTGCTAAAAAGGTTTATAGAAGTTGTTCTATTTGCATCTTGCATAAGATATTGCATTGTGATCTTATTAAGTTAGACATGGTTGATTTTGATATTATTCTTGCGGTGGATTGGTTGCATGCATACTATGCTTCTATTGATTGCAGAACCTATAGGGTCAAATTCCAATTTCCAAATGAACCCGTCTTTGAGTGGGAAAATCAAGATGTGGTGGTCAAGGGTAGATTCATATCTTGCATTAAATCCCAAAGTCCTTTCCATAGTGTCGGTTCTAGTTGTTAATGAGTTTCTTGATGTCTTCCCTAATGAACTTCCTAGTGTTCCTCCCAAAAGGGAAATAATCTTTGGCATAAACCTCCTCTCTGATACTCAACTCATTTCTATTTTTCTCTTACCATATGTCCCCAACGGAGTTGAAGGAACATTTGAGGGACTTGTTGGAGAAGGGATTTATAAGACCTAGCCAATCACCTTGGGGTGCTCAGGTGTTGTTTGTGAAAAAGAATGATGGGTCCTTTAGGATGTGTATTGACTACCGGTAACTCAGTGGGGTCATAATCAAGAATAGGTATCCTCTTCCAAGGATTAATGATTTTTTTGACCAATTGCAAGAGGCTAGCCATTTCTCTAATATTGGTCTTTGGTACAAGTATCATCAAGTGAAAGTGAGGGAGTGTGATATTACCAAGATGGCCTTCCAGACTAGGTATGGGCATTACGAATTTGTGGTGATGTATTTGGTGTTTACCAATGCACTTTCCATCATTATGGTCCTAATGAATAGAGTCTTTAAACCCTACCTTGATTCCTTTGTTTTGGTCTTCATTGATGACATTTTGATTTATTCTCATGGTGAGGAGGATCATAGGGCTCATTTGAGGGGTGTGTTGCAAAGATTGGGGGAGGAGAAATTGTATGCTAAGTATGAAAAATGTGAACTTTTGTTGAGGGAGGTTGCATTCCTAGGTATATGGTGTCGGGGGATGGTATTAAGGTGGATCCTAAGAAGACCGATGTGATTAGAAATTTTCCTAGATCATTGACCCCATTGGATATTTGGAGTTTCTTAGTCTTAGCGAGCTATTATCGGAGGCTTGTTAATGTGTTCTCTTCTATTGCTTCCCTCATGACAAAGTTGACTCAAAAAACGTCTAAGTTTGTATGGTCCGATGAATGTGAAAGAAGTTTTCAAACATTGAAAGATAAGCTTGTGCTCGCTCGTATTTTATCACTACTGGATGGGCTTGAGGGATTTATTGTGTATTGTGATGCTTCCCAGGTTGTTTGGGTTGTGTGTTGATGCAAAATGGTAAGTTCATAGCCTATGCTTCTAAACAACTCAAAGTATATGAAAAGAACTGCCCTACCCATGATCTTGAGTTAGCTGTCGTTGTGTTTGCATTAAATATTTGGCATCATTACTTGTATGGGGTGGATGTTGATGTTTTCACCAATCATAAGAGACTCTAATATGTCTTCACTCAAAAGGATCTCAACTTGAGGCAAAAGAGATGGTTAGAACCTCTTAAGGACTATGATATGAGTGTGCATTATCATCCCGATATGGCAAATATGGTGGTGGATACCTTGAATAGGGTGTCAATGGGTAGCTTAGATTCTGTTGATGGTGGTGATAAGGAAATGGCTAGGGAGGTGCATCAATTGGCCAGGTTGGGAGTTTGGCTGGAAGAGGATAGTAATAGTGGTATGGTTGTTATTGACAGTTCTAAGTCTTGTAGATGAGGTGATAGAGAAACATGATCTTGATCTCTCCTTGTTAGAATTGATGGCCTTGGTGAAAGAGCACAAAGTGGAGGTTTTCTCCCAAGGGGGAGAAGCCAAACATCAAAGGCCAAGTGGCCTAACCCAAGACATTGAGATTCCTACTTGGAAGTGGGAGATGATTAATATGAATTTTTTGGTTGGGTTGCCCAAGACTAGAAAGGGGTTTGATTCCACTTGTGTTGTGGCTGATAGGATGAAAAATTGGCTCACTTTCTACTGGTTAAGACCACATTTGGAGATGAAGATTACGCAAGGTTGTACATTCATGACTTGGTAAGGTTGCATGGGCTTCATTTGTCCATCATATTGGACGGTGGGGATAATTCACTTCACACTTTTGGAGGTTCTTTCAAAGGGGTATTGGTACTAGAGTTAATCTTTCTATGGCTTTCGACCCTCAAACAGATGGCCAAGATGAAAGAACCATCCAAACCCTTGAGGATATGCTTCGAGTATGTGTGTTGGAGATTAAAGGTAGTTGGGATGATCATCTTCCATGAATGAGTTTGCCTACAATAATAGCTATTATTCTAGTATCGATATGGCTTCTTTTGGGCTCTCTATGGTAGATGTTATAGATCACCAGTAGGGTGGTTTGAGGTCGATGAAGTGGCCTTGTTAGGTCCAGATCTTGTTATGGAGGCTCTTGAAAAGGTTAGAATGATTAGAGAAAGGTTAAAGATGGGCCAAAGTCATCAAAAGTCTTATGCCGATGTGAGGAGAAGGGATCTTGAGTTTAAGGTTGGCGATTGTCTCTACTTGAAGATATCACCCATGAAGGGTGTGGTTCGTTATAAGAAGGGCAAGTTGATCCCAAGATATGTGGTTCCTTATAGGGTGATGAGAAGGGTTGGCAAGGTAGCTTATGAGTTGTACTTGCCTAGAGAAATGGATTTAGTTCATTCGATGTTTCATGTGTTTATGTTACGAAAATGTGTGGTTGATCTGAATATTATTGTACCTCTTGATGTAGTGGTGTTTTTGAATATATTTTGACCTATGAGGAGGTTCCGATTCAGATCTTGGATAGGCAAGTGAAGAGATTGAGAAACAAAGAGGTTTCTTCCATTAAGGTCCTTTGGAGGAATCAACAAGTTGCAAGTGCTATTTGGGAGGCTGAAGCGGACATGCAAAAGTGATATCCTTACCTTTTCCACTTAACCCAAGCCTAAGGTATTGATATAAGTCCTTAATATAATCTCAAGTCTTAATTCCAACCCTTATGTCATTGCATATGTTCATGTTTAAATTGGCTAAGTTCATGATGATTTTACACTTATGATGAGATTTTGAAATGATGTTTTAGTGTATTGTTGCATTTCGATATGGATGAAATTTGTCATGTTTGTGTCTCTCATATACTTCTCTTTGACATTCAGGGACGAATGTTCCCAATGGGGAAATATTGTAACAACCCTAAAAGTGCCCGAAAATGTGCATCGAAAGTGCCTAGAATCGTAATTTTCATATATCTTAAAATCCATGTGCGATATCAAAATTTGACTTCATATTCTTATTCAAGAGATCCTTTTGAGTGCAAAATGGGTCTGCCCCTGATTTAAGAGCAAACGATTAGCAATTTTGATTTTTCAAAAAATGAATTCTAGAAAGTTTTCACGCCCCTAACATGACATGCCAAGGGCGTGCACTTGTGTAAATTTTTTGGTCAATTTTGACTACGGTCCAAGACTTTCAAGTCTTGGGCCTAAGTGTTCCCAAACATTAAAATGTCAATACTTAACCATTTTTTACCCTCATATGATTCTAAGAATTCCCTAATACTCATTCAAACACGTAGCCAAATATTTTACACCAAAACTCAAGTCTCAAAACCCTCTCAAAATCTAAGGATTTCCTCTCTAGCTTTAAGTCTCCATCTCCAATCTTCATCAAGTTCGTCTCCAAAGCTAAGGTATGTGGTTTTCTTTCATAGGTTCCTTTCATCCATGATATCCAAGCTTTTTTACTCAAAAATTACATGATTTAAAGTTGTTTTATTCATGGGTCTTATTCATTACGAAATTCACTGCACACTATATTGGGTTTATAAAATTGTTACTATTTTAATATGTTTGGAGCTATGAATCCAAGGTCTACGGTGAGATTGATTAAGGAACTTGATGTATATTGTTTGAGAGTGTTTCCAAGTATCTATGGATGGCTTTACAATGATTTTTATAGCATGATTTCACTCTTGAATTGCATGGTTTTACACCAGCATAACACACCCTCTAAGTGTTTGATAAAATGTCTAGTTATGGATTCTTGAGGAATTGAATGTTCAATGTATGTCTTATGAGTTGAATGACTAAATGATATTAAAATGATGATGAAATGATAATGGGATGATGATGAAAAGGAACGTATGTGTATGATGGTGAAAGGAGTTTGTATATAGAGTATGTGTGTGTGTGTGTGTATATATACATATATATATATATATACACACACACACACACACACACACTCTATGTAGTGTTGGGGTTGACTAAGCCTAGCTCGGGAGGCTGTAGGCCCGAGTAAAATATCGAGAGGTTGGTACTTTGGTCGCCTAGCTCGAGGGGTGGTAGGCCCGGGTAACCTTATTGGGGGTTAGTACCCATCAACCTTGATGGGGGGTTTGTACTCTATAAACCTTGATAGGGTTTGTACTCCGTCAACCTCAGTGGAGGGTTTGTACTCAATAAACCTCATAAAGGGGTTCGTACCTCACGCGTCTATACAATGGGATGGTAGGACTTGACTTGCACTATAATGGTCACTCCTTACACTCGTATTATGATCTATATAAGCATTGTTTTGCTTCAATCATAATTCGTACATGTCATATTGTTAGTATGTTATTAATTGATTACGATTATGCATTTTACCTATGATTCCTACCTCTTGTTGCATTTCATCCTACTTAATTAGTACATTCAAACATATTAACACATACTCTATGCCTACATGATATCACTATGTATGAGTTGGTGTACCATTTGATCATCCTCCTCCACATGGCTAGTATGACTTCTATCAAGCTTCTTGGTGAGTCCTCCATTCCGGGGATGTTACTTATGATCTCTTCCTATGTATTAAGACTTTTTCTCTTGACTTATGTGTTGACTATGAGGGTGAGCCCGATTGCTTTGTCTTGGCCCCCGCTCTTATCTATATAGTAGAGGTGTTGTTGGACATGTTATGTATCTATGCTATGAGCTTTAACTCTATTGACCCATGTTGATTATGATATGTAAGTTTTCCGCTAGCCTCGGTTGTCCCAATTTACTATCCCTTGTTCTCTTCTATTGTTTCTGCGACCAAAAATGTGTGATGATATGCTAAAAGGCTTGTTTAGAATTCCTTCGGATTCCCCATTCGCCATTCACGTCTAGGCCCTATTCTTGGGTCGTGACAAGGTATATGACTATATCTTTGAGTATGTATGGTTGTCTTCATTATAATCACTAATGTTTCTTTCATAATAAAATAGTCTTTTATGTATAGTGATATATTGTTCACTCAAGGATATTAATATTTTAATTTTTCATAACAACATGTATTTTGTTACTAATTTAAGTTTATGTGCCACATCATGCATTCAGATAAAGGTAAGTTTTTTATTTGTCATATGCATTATCTCATGTTCTATGGCTAAAGTAATGTGTTAGATGATCATCCATATCTATGTTCTCCTTACACTTCTAAGATGTTTCTCCTATGGTATATGATTTAAATACGTAAAACTCATGTATGTTCCAAGTTAATATGATTTTATTATTTATGACTATATTTTTTTATGCATCATAATAAGTTCTTTCTAAAGTGCCTTTTTTATGTTTAAATGTTATTGGCTTGATTAAGACTTATTAATGTCATTGTAATGTATGATTTTAGACTTAGCATGAATCATTTCATCATTGTTTCCATGTCATGTAATGTGTTGTCAGAATACAGTATATTTGATGCTTAAAACACAGGATATTTGTGTGTTCTCAATGCAACATTTATGGTTTTGATGTGTTTTTTGGTGTTTAGTTCGCAAGAAAGCAGGTTGGCATGATTTTTGGGGAAAAACTGCAGATCTCCTAGTTTTTGATGGCTTATGGGACCCACTATGAGTCATATAGTAGGTTTCGTGAAGATTTTAAGTGAAGTTTGATTTTTGAAGTTTAGCCATACGAGACCTTTATACGAGTCATAGATAACTCTATGAGTAGTAAAGAGAGGTTTCGTGAAGATTTCCAGTGAAGCACAAATTGATGCAGATAAAGTCTACAAGAGTGCAGTATGAGTCGTGAATTAGTATATGATTTGTAAAGTGGATTCGTAGTAGTGTAGTCTAAGATCTCAAGAGTTGAATACGATACCTCGATTACGACTAGTAAAGTAGTTTATGAGTCATAAATGCCTGTCATAGAAAGCCATTGAGTAGTTTTTTCTATTTTTCGAAGACTTGTTTGTAATTACTATACATAGTAATTATTCGGTAATTATTCAATAGAGGATAGTAGAGCACGTCATTGGAAAGTACTTTTAGGGTTTTGTACTTAGAGATTTCAATTTTGAAGGAGAATACACTTGTGGACTCATGTATCTTCAAATCTTGTGATTCTTAATATATTTTGGACTTGCTTGTTCTTCAACTCATTTGGGTAACATATTAATTATGTTTTCTCAATTCATGATTTCTTCATCCATTCATAGCATGAGTAGCTAAATCCACATCTTAGGGTTGTGGGAACCATGACGATCTAACCAAATAAACCCGAATAATTTGCAATTCTTGAAATGGGTATTTACATGTATTAATCAATTCATTTCATTTTGTATGTTTTATGGTGGTGGCTAACATTAGAACTTGCCTAGTGTTACCTTCCCGATCCAGGTGATCATGAATAAGAAAAGAGATTAATTAACTGGATTTAATGATGTGCTCTTGGCTAATCAACAGAAATAGAATAGGGGGAGGTTGACTACGACTATGGGTAATGGTTAGTATTGCACACTATAGAGATGGGCCAAGTCACATAGTGAAATTCACCCCTCACCTTTGACCAAAGGGCTTGGTGAACTTAAATTACCATCCTACATACTATACTCTAGTCGAGAATTGGGTTATCCGAGGATACTGAGTTGGTGAATCATGGAGAACATAATTCCCAAGTTGCTCTCCGTTACTGATTGTCTCTTGCTTTAGTTAGTTTAGTTTAATTTCTTGTTGAATATTGCAAACCCCCCTCCCCCGGTCGGGGAATTGAGCTATTAATTAATTGAATTGCGTATTGGTGAATTTGTTGCGAGTATCTGTATTCTCTATGGGATTTGACCCTAAACTTGGTAAGGTTTTATATTTGACAGCAATCACTTCATCCTCCAAAAGAGAGGTGTAACTTGGACATGATAATCATAAAACATATACCTACATAACAGTACCTTCAAAGTATTGATGCATACTTTTTATGCCTACATGATTCAACCATATAAGGACCAGCGCTCCTTGATATTCTCCATATGACTATCATCAGTGTCACAGCGAAAGTTGGTGAGTCCTCTAGTTCAGGGATGACATTCTAGTGTTATTTCTTATTTGATGTTATAAGATGATTTAGTTTACAGTTTTAGAATTCCTTTTGCTATGATTGTATTTTGAGGGTGAGCTTGAACATGTCTTAGCCCCCATCAAGTTTATGTTAGAGGTATTGTTGGACACATATGGTATGGTTGTATCTAGTTATTTTAATCAATTATGATTTAAGCTTGTGGCCCTTAGCCCTATTTTCCCTTAGTTTTCTATATTATGTTTATGTCATTGTCTATGAATGTTTCAGATGTTTAAGATCGCATGGGTGAGGTGCCTCTAGGTATCTCATTCGCCGTGTGACAACTAGGCCCTAGGTCAGGTCATTACACCGCATTTCGACTAGGTCTTTGGTTTGGGTCATGAAAAACTTTGCCTCGAAGCTCTAAGGTTTTGAAATGATGATTGAAGACAAACAAGTCACGTCTATTAAAGTCTTATTCATTGGTATACAAGTGCACCGTATCTACGCGTAGGAGGCTATAAAGCATTTTAAGAAATATTTCACTTTTTCATGAATCATGTCATGCCATAGAATATGTCCTAGGGATTCCTAACTCTAACAAGTGTTCTTTTAGGGCTTTATAGATGATGCCTCAAAGAAGATCAACTCAGCCAAAAGAGACTCCTGTTAATGTGGATCAAGCTCCTCAAAAGCCTATTAGAGAGCTATTACTAATATTGACTTTTGTATTACGATTGCTATGGTAGCCTGGGCTATGGCTGCCTATGTTGGATACACTATAGATCCTTTTTCTCATGTGCCTATCGCAGTTACTAGGATGAGAAAATTTGACTTTATGAACCCTTTAGTATTCTATGGTCCGTAATTTAATGAAAATGCAGTAGAATTCATTGATGAAATATACAAAGTGTTGGATATTATGTGTGTGTCTTTACGAGAAAAGGTTGAGTTACCTATTTATATTTTAAAGTGAGTGGCTTAAGTGTGGTTCACTCAATGGGTGATTGAGAGAGTGGGTGATGATAGAGTGGGAAGGGGAGCATTAGAATTTCTTTTCTAGATCGTTTCTTCCATTTTGAGCTTATAGAGGCATAGATGGCTAAGTTCATTAACCTCAAGAAAGGGGGTATGATAGTGAGGGAGTATACCCTTGTTCACTAAACATTCAAAATATGCTCCTACACTAGTTGTTGACCCCCTGCTAGAATGCACAATTTTATTTTGTAGACTTCAGTTTTGGTCGCCAAGGAATACCGAACCACTAAATGGACATATCTTGGCCTATGAATTATTCCAATCAAAATGATAGTTAGAAGGTATCTTGAGTTGACCAACACTTTGTGGCCATTTAACATCTCAATAGTTAATTTGGACTTGTGTCAGCATAAATGGATCAGATTCAAAGAGGCATGGTGACAAGTTCCAAAACGGAGGTAGAATTTGGTAATGATGATTTAGCAGAGCTTAAGGAAGTGTAAATACTCAAGCTAGCTAAGTCGTTTGATGATAATAAATCAGGAGCTACTTAGGAGGCAACCCAAAATTTTTGATATTTTAGCTTCATTTTGAGATTATTTTCAACTTTTGGATTCTTGGGTAGTTGTTTAATTTTGTTTTGATTGCTATTTTTCACATTCGGTTTGTTGCATATAGGGTGCAAGTGAATTTTATTAAGTGTATATAGGTAAAAGACTAAGACAGCATATTTTGTTGAGGAATGCATCAGCTACAGTTTCTACGAATAGACTTATGAGTCATATTGCATATTACGACTCGTAACCCCATCTTGTAGAGATTTCCAGTGAGCATGAAAAGTGTGCACTCAATTCATGAGCCAACTTTATGACTCGTAGATCAAACTACGAGTTGTGAATGGGGTTCATGGAACTCTAGTAAGATTCTAAATTTACTCTAGTGAGATTCTGAATTTTGCTAAGTGTTGAGAGGTCTGCGAGACTAGAACATACAAGTCATAGATCCATCGACGACTCGTAGTTGGGGTTTCATAGACCTAAGTCCAGTTATTCTAACTACGACCTAATAAAGGTATAAAAAGGGGGTCAAAATATTTTGATCCCACTTTTACCCTAATTGACATCAATTTCCCCAATTTTTCATTCCCTTCCCTTATCTGACCAACTTCCAGCTCTTGTGACCCATTTTCCGGCATATTTTCTAGCAACTAGGGTTTTGTGGTTATTCATTCTCTATAATCTTCTTCAAATTCATCTCAATTTGTGGTAAGTTCTTGAATAAATTTTGATAATTGATTTGCCTTGCTCCTAAGTTTAGTATGAAAATCTTGTTGAAGTTGGAATTATATGTCTGAGATTGAATTGCCCGTGGTTTAATAGATTAAATGATTCTAGAAATTGGGCATTTTGGCTTTGTGTATGATTAGTTATCGGTGCTAATCGAATTGTCCATCATGTGTACTTGAATTATAGTGAATGTTTATTGCTTGTAGAATTGATAGGTGCTTTAGGTACATGTTAGTTTGAACGAATATGTGTTAGTCGAAATTGTAGGGCAATTAATATTAAATCATCTTCGATGGGGTGATTAGTGTATTAATCATGTTGGTGGTTGTCTGTTTTATACTAAACTTGTGAGTGTGCATGTGTTTGCTTCGATGCTAGTCGAATTCAGGATTGACTATGTTCTTGGGGTCCATGTGATGAACTTAGATAGGTCAGGTACCTAAAATTTCTTATTCACGAGAGTCTTTTACAGCATGTAGATTGCTCTACAAATCATTACTCTACAAATTGTAATTGCCCCTTGCGGAAAATTTCAAACACTTGATAATTAGTATTCATTAGACAAGACCTTCTACAAGGCGTATATCACTTCATGACTCATAGATAGGTCTCAAAGATTCTTTCCTATTTTCCAATTACTCTCTAGAATTGTATATGACCCAAGTTTATGACTCGTGAAACACTTTACGTGTTGTACCTAGATCTCATAAAGTGAGCATTGTTATTTTAAAGGACTTATCTGCGAATGCACTTTACGACTCGTAGTGCTAAGTAGACTCATAAAGGGCTTCTCATAGAGCCCTTCTAGAACTGATTCAATGGAGTTTTCACTTTTTTGTTATTGTTAAGGCTAATTATGGTTAATTTATGTTTATTTTTTAGACACTATGGCCCCAAATGGAAACCGCTCCCAGATTGAGTGTTTTAGGAGGAAGCTCAGAGAAGTGCCTACACATGATGATCATTTGAATGATGATCAGACCCCTCAACTGAGTGGGTCATTCTAGATATATGATACTTAGTCAAACCTAGAGATACCTCGATCATATACTAGAGTTATTGCAAGGTTTAGGAAGCCTCAACTTAGAGTATTAGTCCTTCCTAGTTTAACGAGAAAGGTAGTGAGGAGACACGGATAGCATGCCCCAGATGTCCCCTTCTAGGGAGGAGCAGAGTCAAGAGAAGGCCACTGAGGATAGAGGAGATGCCTAGTCCTCCATAGCACCGTCTTCATCATCAACACCAAATACTACTACTAACTGGTGGTGTGTCAAGGGTATGGAGGCCATATTTTTTTAGGGAATTCATCCCAATGAGCGAGGAAAATACACCCGTTCGATATATGAAGAGCTCAACGTCATAGATGATGGACTGAGTCGTGTCCTAGGTCTGAAGGACAAGATAATACGTTATAGACTCGAGTGGTTGATAGAGGCACTTGGTAGGTACTCCCGAATAATAATACGGGAGTGTTATGCATCTTATGCTGCCATGATTCAGCGATCTTCATAAGAGGACAAATTCTGTCACTCTGCCTAGATTGATAGAGGTATAGTTGAGAGGTCAGTGGGTCGATATTTTTGAGGAGATGATCCGTTGTGTTTTTTTGAACTCGAGTATCATGCCCCCTGGTTTATAGCAAGTTTGATCATAGGTTGGGGCCAGCCAGATACTCATTTATTATGAAGGATCCTTTACATCAGACCTCACTATTGCGATGAGTATTCGGTCATATTGTGAAGTAGGGTCCCAAGCCTACTTTGGTCACCACCCACACAGAGCCGATCGTTAAGGCTTCACTCTCTTTCCTCGCCAAGTTATGGTTTTGTTGTGGTTAGATCACAGATCCAGCCGATATTTGCGGATAATACACTTACTCCGGAGAATGCAGTATTGGTTGTCAGTATCTTGCCTGGCTACGACATTGATTGGGCTCGACTCATAGCAAAGCAGATACATGAGTCAGCACTGAAATGGGCCACCTCCATCCAATTTCTAGTTTTTATCTACAAGTTCTTTCTTGAGTCTGGGGTAGAGATTTTGCACCAGTTGGACCAGTTATTTGAGGCCCAGTATACCTTGGATCCCAACTTGATAAAGGCTGATGAGAACTCGGTGGAACTTCAGCGGGCATAACCACCACTGCCATAGATATTTGTCCTGGAGCCAACACTTGAAGGTTCGATGACTGCCACCACCACTATTTTTACTGCTATTACTGATGAGAGACGCCAACAGTCCGAGGCGGTCGATATTAAGAGGGGTCCTACTACAGCTTCTCCTGCACCGGAGGCCACCACTTCATAGGCTTCTACACTTGGCATGGTTTATGTGTCCATTGTTTCTATTCATGCCATGGCGCAACGATTGTCCATGTTGAGGCCTAGTATCTCACCTTATCCAGCAACTCAAGCCATGGGTCCGACAGACTTTTATAGATTCAGAGGCACGGAGCCTGGCATTCATCCTCTCTACTATTCAAGAGTGTATTCCTAGAGTGGGCGCCCGTATCAATGTCTTGAGGATGAGGTTCAGAAGAGGTTAGCCAAAGCTTGGACTTCAGATTTATAAACCATACAGTTGGAGATCGAGAATCTTAGGGCTAACATGACAGCTTCATTTGCAGCACCTATGTCACAACCATAGACTACATCTACAAAGCCGTTCTTTCATTTATTTACATCCATAGAGCCTACAGCGAGTTCCCTCAGGAAGCGCCCTTGCACAGATGTGGACCCTATTGAGAAAAATGTACGTGTAAAGTGCTCCATAGATGATGATGAGGATGAGGAGGACGAGCTCGGGCTGACTTTGAGAACATCGAGGCAAGAGGAGGAGATGAGGATCGCTCGTGAGCATGATAGCGCGAGGTGTATTGGCCCCTCCGAATAGAGCACAACAGCTGAGGAGACTACCCTGCAGGAGGAGGATGGCTAAACTCAGCTATAGACTGGCGCTTAGGAGTTGAGGTATGTTTTTCACCATTACTTATTCTATTTTTGCTTGATTTGTTGCATTGGAGATAATGCACAATTTTTTCAATAGGGTGTGGGTAGTTATGAGCCTCAATGAAGTCTAAGCAGCTTCTGGTCTATAACTACCCCAAATTTTGATCCCGAGGTTTTCTTGCTAGATTTTTTTTATTGTGGATATTTAAATTCGATTGCGCTGCCACGTTTAGAATGTTTAGATAATATATGTAGCATATAATACTAATACTTATGGCACATAACATGTTTTTATGTTTTTTTTAAAAATTTGTACACACAAATTTTTTTGATTAGTAGTTAAATGGAAACCATGCATGTTTGGGTGTTTGGTAATAGTTGTTCTGATAAGTGAGGGTAATTGAGACATGAAGCATGATCTATGGGCCTCTTGTTGATAATGTATGCAATGCCATGTGAATGTGAGCTTATTTTGCTAGATTCGTGCATTTTGTGCCAATTCAAAACATGACTTATTACTCTAAGTTAGATTGTAGATTAAATGGATTAGGAAGGTATCTTAGGCCTTTATTCTTTAATTATTTCACTTTAGCCTCAAATTGACCAACCAAATGGAGTTTTATTCCTTGTTCAAAATATTTGAGCATTACATGTACCAATTCTTTTAAAATGCCTAATTAGTCTAACCTTGTCTAATGAAAAACCTTGAAATTGGCCCTAGTCTGTCCTTGAAAATTGTGTACCTTGATTGAGGCAAAAATCCTAAGTTGAGGGTGGCTACCAAAAGTGGTCTTGGTTTGGGGGATAGATATTATGTACTCCAATACAGGCTAAAAGTCTATGTTGAGGGTGGTCGGTGTTGGGGCAAAATCACAAAAATAAGATGGTGAGTTGGGAATAAGGAGAAAAAGAATAAAATTATGTACCAGTTTCAAGAAAAAGAAGAAAGATGTCTTATATTGAGATTAAAATCAAAATGAAATATAAAAATGAGGAAAAAGCTGAAATTGAGAAGAAAATACTCGAAAAAGCTTAAACGTGGATAAAGGGAGGATAAGATGAAAATATTAGTGTTGGTAAGGTGAAAGTAATTTTAAAAAATGTAGTTCAAAGATGGATTTTAGTCACTATTTTCCAAAATGTCATACCAAAGCCCCCTGAGCCTACGTTACAAACCTAGAAAGTCCTATAGTGATCCTAGTCTAGTTGATTGAAAATCTTAGTCATGAGTATAGGGGCAAGACTATGGTATTAGTCATTATGCATGACCATATTTTGTGAGAGTGAGTGTGCTTTCATAGTTCCAATGCTAAATTTGAAATCGTCATTCTGTGTCAAAAATGGGACTTCTTTGTTTTATGGCACTTGTATTGCATTGTTAGCATTTGACTTGTTCAGTGATTGTGAACTATTGATATTCCCTTGCTTGTCATAGTTGTGTTGTCAAATGCACTAGTGTGTTTTGATTTGCTAAATAGCTATCTGATCTTGTTTTGAAAAGTTGGTGTGGGTACCTGAATTTGAATTATATTGATGTATGTCATTAGGTTGAGGTCTATGTATTGCTATATAGTCTATATAGATTGAGTTGTCACTTAAGGAGAAGCAACAATATTAAGTTGAGGGTGTTGATGTGTTGTCAAAATACAATACATTTAATGCTTAAACCTTAAGATTTTGTGTATTCTCAATGCAATATTTATGATTTTAATGTAATTTTGGTGCTTAGTATGCAGGAAAGTAGGTTGGCATTATTTGTGGGGCAAAATTATGGACTCTTCATGTTATTGGTGATTTACGGGACCCTCTTTGAGTCATAGAGTGGGTTTCATTAAAATTTCTAATCAAATTTATGTCTAAAATTCAACTATACAAGACCTCTATACGAGTCGTATATCACTCTATGAGTCATCAAGAGAGGTTTCATAAAGATTTTGATTGAACAACTAATTGATGTAGATAAAGGTTATGAGAGTGAAATACAAGTCATGAATCAGTGTACGACTTGTAAAGTGGATTCATAGAAGTGAAGTCCAAGATCTCAAGAGTTGAATACGAGACCCCGATTACGACTCGTAAATCAGTTGAAGAGTCATAAATGCCTATCCTAGAAAGTCGCTGACCAGTTTTTCTATTTTTTTAGGACTTGTTTGTAAATACTATAAATAGTAATCTTTAGGTCATTATTCTAGAGAGGACAGTAGAAGAATGTCACTAGAAAGTACTTTTAGGGTTTTGTACTTGGAGATTTCATTTTTGGAGGAGAATACATTTGTGGATTCGTTGTATCTTCAAATCTTGTGATTCTCAATATATTTTGGATTTGCTTATTCTTCAACTCAATTGGGTAAGTGATTAATTATGTTTTCTCAATTCATGATTTCTTCATCTACCCATAGCATGAGTAGCTAAATCTACAACTTGGGATTGTTGGAACCATGAAGATATAACCAAATAAACCTGGATCATTTGCAATTCATGGAATGGGTATTTACATGTACTAATAAATTTTCTTCATTTTGCATTTTTTCTAGTCGTGGAAAACATTAGAACTTGCCTAGTGTTACCTTCCCGATCCAAGTGGTAATGAATTGGAAAAGAGATTGATCAACAGTATTCGATGATGTGTTCTCATCTAATCAACCGAACTAGTCCAAAGGGAGGTTGATTATGACTATGAGTAATGGTTAATAATGCACATTATGCAGATGGTCTAGTTCACATAATGAAATTTGCCTCTCACCTTGTATCAAAGGTCTTGGTGAAGTTAAATTATTGTCCTACATGCTATACTCTAGTCGAGAATTGGGTTATCCGAGGATATTGAGTTGTTGAATCATGGGGAACACAATTCAAAAGTTGATCTCCATTATTGATTGTCTTTTGACTTAGTTAATTAGATTAGTGTATTTTTTTCTTACTAAACATTGCAAACTCTCCCTCCCCCCCTCCGCCTTCGGGAAATGGAGTTGTTAATTACTTTAATTGTGTATTGGTGAATTTATTGTGAGTCTTCATATTCTCTAGAGGAGTTGACGCTGACCTTCATTAAGTTTTATATTTGACAACAACTGTTTTATCTTCCAAAAGAGAGGTGTAACTTGGGCATCATCATCATGTATCACAGATGTACTATCAAAATTCAGCACACTTGGAGCCTAAAACAAGGGATTTTGTGTTCTCAATGCGACTTTTTATGGCTTTATGTATTTTGTGTTTATGTTTTTGCAGAAAATATAGGTTGGCCTGATTTTGGTGAAAAAGTAGTAGATTTTATTGAATTTAAAGATCTACGAGACCCATTACGAGTCTTAGCCCAAGCTACAAGTCATACGGAATGATCGTAGTAATTAACAGTTTACAAAATGCAAATCTGAGAAACTCAATTCAGCTATACGAGCCCAAGGTATTAGTCTTAGTCCTCATTATGATTGGTAGAAGGAGGCCTCGTACCAATCAACAGTGTTGATTAAAATTAGATCAAGAAATGAAAGGGTGGATTACGAGAAGGCACTAGAGTTGTATACCAGACTACGACTCATAGTGGTGGACCATAGCAGTGAAGTCTAAAGTGCCAAGTGCTGACAACGAAAGACCGAGTACGACTCGTGGGTAGCTACGAGTCATAATAGCCACCGACCTAAATTTTCTATTATTTTAAGGACTTTTTTGTAAATAGTATATGTTAGGGTTTTTAGAAGAGAGGGTAGAATATTCCACAAATTTTTAGAGAGATTTTAGAGAGAGAAGTTGTTAGAATATTGTAGGGTTTTAGACTAGGGTTTTAATTTGGAGACTCAACTTGGAGATTGGGAATCACTTGTAAATAAATTTCATTATTCAATCTTGTGATTCTAAGAAGGGTTTCCTTGTTCTTCATTATTCTCGGCTATTTTCTCAACTATATGTGTTCCATTCATTGTTTATTTTATTGCTCAAGTCATGAGTAGCTAACTCCCCACACCATGGGTGTTGTAGGAACCATGAGTAGCTAGCTTAATAACCTAGATTATTTGCACTTCTTGAGTTGGGTATTTGCATGTATTATCCATTTTCCTTCATTTTTCTTGTTGTTTAATGGTCGGCAACATTAAACCCTGCCTGGTGTCATGATCCTGATCAAGGTAATGACGAATAAGAAAAGAAAATGGGTGACAAAAGTCAATTAATGTGTTCTCATCTAATCAGCAAAACCCGACCAATAAGGTGTTGACTGGGACAATAGTTAATTGTTAGTTGGCACACTATGGTAGACGGCGTAGCGCCATAGTGAAATTCGACCTTTAACTTTTTCCATGGGTTGGGAGAACCTAACTTACAATCCTGCATGCATTATCCTAATTTAGGTTGTGTTACCCTAGGGGTTTGAATTAGTGAATCATGGGGAACACAATTTCCCATGTTGCTCACTAATTTGATTGTCTCTTTGCTTTGTTAGTTAGTTATAGCTTCTTATATATCATTGCAAATTATCCCTTTAATTGAGGATAGAGTTAATTGATCATTGAAATGATTATTGGTGAAACAATGCAGAAAAATCATGTATTCCCTTGAGATGCAATCCTAACCTATGGTTAGGTTTTATATTTGACAATGATCACTTTATCGTCAAAGTGAGGGGTACATTTTTAGCATGATCAATATTAATGGCGCCATTGTCTGGGAATACAATGAGGGTTTGACTTGATTTCACTAATAGTTAATTCAAGTGTTGATTGACTAATTCTCTTGTATTTTAGCTTTTGTTTTTGTTTTTGTTAGTCTTTCTTTTAATACAGGTACATTATGGTGTTACCCTTTTTGCTTCAGCCAATACAAGTATCCAACAAGTTGTTAATTGAATGGCTGAAGAGAAGCTCCTTATCACAAATGATCTACTCCAATCATTGCAAAGGAGTGTGCTATTCTACGGTTATCCATCAGAAGATCTGCATGACTATTTGCAGAAATCTCCACAAGAATGTAGGGATATTTTGGGAACATAACATCTAACTATGGATGCCATGATACTTCAAGTTTTCCCAATGACCCTCAGAAGTGATGCTGCTATTTGGTGGTCTGAACTCCCTCATGATGTGTGCTCAAACTAGGTGGAGGTAAAAAGAGCCTTCCTAGCAAGGTTCTATGTTAGACCAAACAAGTTTAAGCTTCAAGATAGAACCCTCAACTTCAAGAAAATTCCAGGTGATTCGCTAAGCAGGACATGGGAACGATATAAGATATACTTGGGAAGAGCTCAGGCTTATAGTCTTTTAGATGAGTTACTGGTGGCTAGCTTTTATAGAGCTCTGAACTCATAAATGTGGCAACCCTCGCGGGAGGATGCCATTTTTGTACATTTTAATTCTACATAACTCTTGCTAACATGGAAGAATTTAACACGTAACATATTAATAATAACTAATTAATGAATTCATTTAGTTAAAGGTACAAGATCCTATACTAAAGATCGTCAAGTCGAGTTCTAGTTCAAGTTTAGAGATAATTTCACTACTATTTTACGCGATCTTTATACATTGCTCATATTATTGTAGTACCCGTTGAAAACTCTATTTTATATAGTCACCTTAAAATAATGGTTAATGTAACATTAAAAACATGCTCACAGACTCCAATTTAACTAGTCAAGCTAAACCTTAAGTTAAACCCATGGTTTCGTAATTTACGCATGCCTTTCCAGTTTATACATACATATGCAATAGGAAGATCATGTACTTGTCCCAAACTACTACGATATATATATATATATATATATATATATATATATCCAAATGCAAATGTGATCTCATGCAAAGGTCCCAAAAAATCATCTTTTGTGGCCATCCTCAAGCATTAACTCAGCATGCTTCTATGATAGAAACAACTATAGCTAAGTGTGAAGCTTAGTGGTGTAAAAGCAAAAAGTAGAACCCTTTGTATTTTTTAATTTAACATTGTTCAGTTGAGGGAAACAGAATTGGAATACAATAAATAAACCAGTAAACAAGTATATTAATAGCAACAAGTGAGATATTTAAACATCTAAGTATCAAGATTTCTTGGAACAATTTTTACAAGACATTTAAAGACCTGTGTTTCGCCCAATATGTATGTCATACCGTCACACCAAACATAATCGATTCTTAAGAAGGACGGAATCCCTGTATCAAGAAGGATTGAAGCCCTATATCAAGAAGGACCGAAGCCTGTACCAAGAAGGGTGGAGACCCAATTTTCAAGAGAACCAAGAACCATATTAAGAGTAGTTTCCTAGTTAGGGCATAAAATGGACTGCTTCCATCCTTGAGGAAAACCCAAAATCCACAATTAAAATAGCAATTGATCTAAACTAGAGGCATGCCAATGGTGATAAAGACACAGTCACAAGAAGGACAAAGTCCACAATGATGTCAAGTGATCAGGCAATTCATACAAATGGACGAATTAAACAAGTTCCTTGCGAGTCCTAAAATATATCACAACAACTAAATAAAATGACAAGAACATAGCTGAGATACCATGATAACATTAAAATGTACCAGCAGGTGACAAAAGCACAAGAACAAGTTTTTACACTAACCTAAAACTTTTAGCACGTAACCGACCCTACAAATTTCAAGTTATAAATCAATACGACATTCATTTTTTTTCAATCAACTTCCTTAAGATTATACAAGAGTGTGAGTACCTTAATACTCATTTACATGCTCATTTAACATTCAACACTTTTAACTGGTAACAGCTAACAAGAGAAATGCCAAAATTGAGTCGTACTTTGACAAATTAGGCTCTTCTGGGCAGTTTCACAGCCTTCCGATGCAACTCAATTTTGGATTGGTAAATAGACACACTAGTCTTTCCAATCTACATGAAAACTATGGGTATATGAATATTGGTTGTAGACAATCAAGAATCACTTCAAAAAACCTTTTGTACAAGCATTTATAATCGAAACCCTTATAGCACACCCCCATGGATTTCTATTCCAATCCCTGGACAGAACTTGTCCTAACTTGCATCCACTGTTTTGAATCCATAACTACCAATTTAGGTCCCAACATAAACATAAGAGTTGCAGATACATGTCTTGGAGGTACAAAGAACAAAAAATAATCACAAAATATAGTCACTTATCAAGATCTGATTAAAATACTAGCAACCACACGTAGAAGATTTCTCCGATAGAAAACTTGTCAAAACTTTCACTGTGTTCCACCCCTTCTTTTGATACCATACAAGCAGATTTAGATTTTTACATAAACATAAAAATTTAAGGTATGTGAATTATCTTTCCAAAATATATTTACACAAAAAAAACACAACTATATACAATGAGTTATTTCACAATTACTATACATTATGCAATTTAAAGATAGATTTTGACCTCTTACCAAAGGCTAGGAAATTTGTCAAGTTTTCTCCAAGGGACTCTTTTCTTTTTGTGTGTATGTTCTTGAAAAATAAGGAAAGGAGAGAGTTTATAAGGTTGATAAGGTCCATAAAACTGACTTACTTTGGGGGAAAACATATTTAATGTCAAAACAGTCTTAAGAGAAAAAGGTCCAATAAGGTGGCTGCACAAGTCCCCTTTTTCCATTCCTTATCTATTTTTTCCGCGTATAATACTCACTATTAAGACTTATTTAACATATATAACTACAAAAAAAATAATAATAATTTGCACTAAGACAACCCTTCAGTCATTCCTTCTGACTATTTAGGAAAATTAATTTCTCTAATGACACGAACTTAAGTAAAAAAGTTATGAAGTGGGGATTGGTTTTATCTCAAAGGGATATTTTTTTTGAAAGTGAATACATTATTTAATAATAGGGGTGTTATAAGAAGAGCAAGGTCAGGTCGATGATCTACTAGGAGGAGAATACATGGCCTTCCTAAGGAAACCATTTGTAGAGGTTGTTGAACATATGAACAAACCGGTTGCAATTCATCAGGTATACAAGCCTATGCATGATCAACAAGCCGCCAACATGAGTACTTCCGATGAAAAATCCATCCAGGAAGGAGAGAGTGGTGTGAACACATGGTTCAGATTGCCTCATAACCAATGCGTTGGAGATGGAACAGCTAAGGTTGAGAACATGTTTGCCAAGCTGACGGAGAGAATGTATGCACAAGAGAAAATGTTATAAAAGTTAGGTTCGATATTATTAAGATAAATTGATATTATTAAGATAAACTATAACATTGACAAACATTCATCGACAACTCACTAGCTCAATAACAAATTCGAACTTGTTTCTATACAACTTGAATAGATTTAGCGGAGTGTGTTGAGCAAAGGAAAGCCTTGTGAAGGAGGGACATCATATCTTGAGGAATTTTGAGCACTTAAGAGGACTAAGTCATGCCACGACGTTAAATAAGGCGCTACTTGGGAAGTAACCCAAGAGTTTTTAAATGTTTTTGCTTATTTTTTTGGGTTTTATTGGTATTTTGTGGATTCTTAGATAGTGGTTTGATTTTGTTTTGATTTTTCTTTTAAGACATTGAATTGTTTGTATGTTGTGATGATGTTGCATTTTGAGAAAATTGTATAGGTTTTGGACATAGCAGAGAGTTTACAGAAAATGACATTAGAAGCAGCTTCTATGACCAGGCTTACGAGTTGTAGTGCACACTACGACTCATAGTCATGCCTCATAGAGGATAACAGTGTTTGATTGAAGTTGGCACTTACTCTACGATCCAACTCTACGACCCATCGCCAAGCTACGAGTTGTAAATGGGGTTTGTAGTGCCCAAGTATGATTTTCAAAATTTTTTTAAGTGTTGAATGGTCTACAAGACCAAGACCTATTGGTCATAGTGGCCACTATGAATCGTAGTCTGGGTCTTGTAGACCCGACTCACAAAATTTCAAAAGATACCTGGTCGGTTATATTAGGGGTCAAAATCAATTTTGACTTCTGACCCAACTTTCCTATCCCTAATCACAAATTTGTCCCTCTAGTCTTCTTCCCCACACATTTTTGACTCCCTTTCCGGCGATGCCACCATTTTTCTGGTCAATTTTCCAGCAGAAGGGTTTTGCTCTTCTTTTGTTCTTGGTTTTGCTCATTCAAATTCCTCATTGTTTACGATTCATATCTTGATTTGTTTTTTTACTCTTAAAATTGTACCTTACTTTGAACATGTTGGATGAATTTGGGTGTTGAAATGAATGACAAGACAAAGAGATTGTGGGATTGAGGCTAATTTAGATTAAACTAGGGTTTGAGATAATATGTAGTATTTTAACCCTAGTTGAAGGATTGTTGCCCCTTTTTGCTATACTTGGAATCATGCTTTGAAGTTAGTGTTGATTGATTGAAAATACTGATATGTAATTTTGTTGTTTTACAAAAACTATGAACATTTATGTATGGGTTGAATAAATTCCTAGTATACTTGTAAATCTATTCTCTGAACATTTATGTATGAGTTGAGTAATTATGTTGTGTATTCGGGGAATGATGATATGAGTATTCTCGAATGTATTGGAGGATTTATATTTGATTTTGTATTATTGGGTAGGATTTTGATTAGGTTCTTGATTTGAATATCATGTTTTGGTTCGTGTTGTTTTGTGCTTGTTGGGCAGAATGAAAAAAAAATTGTGTTGATGCTGTCTAAATTCTTCTTTGGTTGAGGTTTGAAGTTCACGTGGTAAAGTTAAAGGTACCTTAGGTACCTATTATTCTCTAGTACGAGGGTCTCCTACGACCTATAGAAAAATCCGCGAGTCGTAGTAGCTCCTCGTAGGGAGTAACAATGACCTAATGTGCTTGAAAACTTACCATACAAGACCTACCTTCAGGGCGTAGTCCTGACAATGAACCATAGTGAGGTCTCGTGGACTAATTCCTGCATTTAATTTTGCAAATTAAAACCTTGTACAAGACCTATGTACGACCCGTAATCAAGGCTACGAGTCACAACTGTGTCTGGTACCTAGTTTTAATTTCAAAAATTATTATGCATCTGAGGACTATGGGGCCTCAATACGACTCGTTGTCTCCATTACGAGTCATACCAAGGTCCCATATCTATCAACTGCAACTGATGCAGTACTGCATTTCTTGTTTTTTTATTTTTCTTTTTTTTACTTCTATTAATGATTGCTTGAGGCTAATTATGGGTTTTGCTATTATCAGGTATAATGGCCCCCAAAAACAAAAATGCAGCTATCAGGGCCTTTAACCAGAGGCTTTGTGATGTAGATTCAGACGATGAGCACTCGGATGGATCAAATGATGTCCACCATGTCCCGATAGACCTTGAGGCACAAGTACATCAGACGAGAGATAGAGCTACTCAGAACCCAATGCAGGTTGAGGGTACCTCCCAGTCTGATGAGGAGGGAACTGATGATGGGTCTGAGTCTGATGATGTGCCCTAGGATGGAGGAGCAGCCCAGTACTTAAATATCCTATCTATTTCTAATACATATCCTTAGCATCATTGATGGGGGATCGAGGAAATGGAGGCCATATACAGACAAGGGTTGGAGCCTAAGGGGCAGGTGAAGCCCATGAGAACATTTTACAAGGAGCACCGACAAATAAATTCAGGCCAGAGCCATGTCCCAGCATTGGAGGCTGGGATAGACCTACATGGGCGCATGTGGTTAACAGGGAAGCTAGGAAAGTACACTCCTCTTCTAGTGCGAGAGTTCTAGGAAGCTTATGCTACTACTATTCTACGAGATCTTCCCAAGGGGAAGAAGGATGTTGAGAAGCCCAGATTTTGCGAGGTATTAGTGCAAGGTCAGTGAGTCGACATCTCAGAGGAGATGATCTACCATATACATCTTGGGCCTACTTATAGAGCACTGATGTCCACATCTGAGTATGACAGTCAGATAGACAAGATAAGATAGGCAGCTTCTGAGATGGGTGGCCAGCCAAATAGCAAAGAGTGGCCTCTAGCCTATATAGGTCACTACATATGCATAGCCCATCGTAAATTCCTCTCTCTTTCCCCACAAAATTTTGGTGGGCTATCATCCAATCTCGTATCTGCGACAACTTTATAGATAATGTCATTAGGTTGGAGCACACGATTTTACTAGCCAGCATCCTAGCTGGCTACGACATTGATTGGGCCCATCTGAATTTTTAGTAGATCCATGAGTCAGCACTCCAGAAAAATACATGCATGCCTTTCCAAGTACTGATCCACTTATTATGTATAGAGGCTAGGGTGTGAGTCTCCCATCATCTTGATCCTTATGTTGAGGACCATAACACCATGTATCCCAACCTGATCAAGGCTGATAAGAACTCGATGGCGCTCCAGGTGGGCAGCACTTCCTCCTATGCCCAAGAATTTTACTCCTAAGCCACATACTGAGGGTTCGATGGTTGCCACCACTACTCTAGTTGCTACTACTACTAATATGAGATCACAGCAACATAAGGCAGCCAATATTGAGATTGGTACCTCAACAGTCGCACTAGAGCCATCCACATCTCACGTTCTTTCTGTAGACTTTTCTGTTATCTTTGTTATTGCTTTTTAGGCTATGGTTTGCAGATTGGCACTAACAGAGGCCCAACTAGCTCAGCTTACAGGACAGATTAAGCCATGGGTCTAGCAGACAGTTCAGGCATCAGCGGATAGATGCAAGGCGTTCACCACTTCAGTTGTTGATTAGAAGATTGCTACGGTGGATGCCCGAGTCGATGTCTTCGAGGTGCGAGTGCAAAAGAGACTTGTTGAGACCTAGCCTGCAGATTTATCAGCCTTCATGCAAGAGTTAACGAAGTTCAAGGCTGATTAGATTGTGTCATTGGCAGCTCTAATCCAGTTCCGGAGACTACACTTGTAGATGATCCACTTTTTAACATATTTGAGGAGGGCCCAACGCGTGCTCTTGGGAAGAGGCTATGGACGAGACTGATGCAAAGGAGGGGCATAAGTAGCAGAAGACCTTTGAGGAGAATGAGGAGCTGGAGTAGCAGATCACTGAGTTTGTCTTGCAGAGATCAAGAGATAAAGAGGAGCTGAGGAAAGCTCTAGAGATAGAGAGATTGCAGGTTGTTGCCTCATCTAGCATGGTTGCAACATAGACTACCTTGCAGGAGGGAGACACTCATGGACAGTCGGAGACCGGTTCTTCGGCACCATTTGATGTTTGACTTTTTGACCCACTGTTCTTATTTTGTTTTTTCCTTGTACATTTGAGGACAAAGTACTTTTTTGTGGTGGGTGTGGGTAGTTATGGACTAGGGTGAAGTCTGAGTAGCCTGTAGTCCATAATTATCCTAGTTTTTTATATCCCAAGGTTTTATTGTATGTGTTCTTTTTCTTTGTGGATTTTTATTTTGATATTGAACCGGCATATTTTAGATATTTTAGATAATTTTTGTGGTATATAGTGATTAAACTTTGGAATGTACATAATTTTGATGGTTTATGAAAACTTTTGCAAAAAATAGTACCTTTGAAAATTCTTGTTGATTAATAGTTATTATATGATCATGCAAGCTTGAATGGTTTGGCAATGTTTGTTCTGACTAAGTGAAGGCAAGTTGATGCTTAACACATGATCTGTGAGTCTGTGTTGGTTATGTATGCAATGCAATGTGTGTGTGAGTTGATTTTGTTGTTTTCATGCATTGTGTACTAATTCAGAACTTGCCTGTTATTTTTAGTTGGACTAGAGATTAGATGGATTAGGAAGGGATCTTAGGCCCTTGGTCTTTAAATTAGTCCACTTTTGCCTAATTAACCCACCAAATGATAGAGTTTATCCATTGTTCCAAATGTTTGAGCCTTACATGTCACTTTTCTTTCTTAATACCTAACTAGCATTACCTTATCTAGTGAAATACCTTGATATTGGCCCTGGTAATATTGTGAACCTTGGTTGAGGTAAAAAGCCTAAGTTAAGGGTGGCTACCAAAGGTGTCCTTGGTTTGGGGATTGGATATAGTGTACTTTACCTCAAGCTAAAAGCCTAAGTTAAGGGTGGCCTCTGTTGTGATATAATAGCAAAAATGAGCTAAGGTGTTGGAAATAAAAGAAAGAATAGAAAGTCATGTACTGGGTGAGAGAAAAAGAGAAAAAGATGTCATAGTATGAGTTGAAAAAGAAAATAAGTTTGAAAATAAGGCAGAAGCAGAAAAATGAAGAGAAAATACCTGGAAAGCTTGATCAGAAGGAGTAAGGAGAACAATTTAAGGATGGTTAAATTTTTAAGGTGAAAATGTTGAAAAGCGTAGTTCAATGTTGGCCTTTAGTCACTAATTGCCCAAAATGCCACACCAAAGCGCCATGAACCTACGTTACAAGCCTATGAAATCCTAAAGTGATCCTAACCCAATAAGTCAATAGTTTGAGTTGTTAGTATATGGGCAAACTTATGGTACTAGACACCATGCATGAATCTCATTACTGAGAGCGAGTATGCTTGCACCGTCCCTTAAACAACTTTCAAGGCTTATTGAGTGGAAAAAGGGGACTTCTTTTCTATAAAGGCATTTGCATTGCAGGGTTAGCATCTGACTTGTTCATTAATTGTAAATTATTGATTTCCAAATGTATCAATATGTTGTGGTTTGCTTAATAGCTACATGATCATGTTTTGAAAATGTGTGTCTGTGTACCTAAGTTGAGATTGAGTAATTATATGTCAGTTAGATGATTGCTATGTATTGCTCATTATCTATCTGGATTGAGTCATTGCTTGAGGACAAGCAACAATTCTAAGTTTAGCATGTTGATGTGCTGTCAAAATACGACATATTTGGTGCTAAAACAAGGAATTTTGTGTGTTCTCAATGCGACATTTTATGGTTTTTAAGTATTTGTGTTTATTTTTTCTACAAAATATAGGTTGGCTTGATTTTGGGAAAAATTAGCAGATTTTATTGAATTTGAGGATCTACAAGACCCACTATGGGTCGTAGCCCAAGCTATGAGTCATAGAGGATGATCGTAGAAATTAATTATTTCCAAAAGCAAAGTCTGAGAAATTAAAGTTCAGCGATACGAGCCTAGGGTATGGGTCGTAGTCCTCAATAGGACTCACAGAAGGAGGCTTCATAGCAATTAACAGTGTTTATTAAAATTGTACCAAGAAATAAAAGGGTGAATTATGAGAAGGCACTACGAATTGTATACCAAACTGCGACACATAGGGGTGTACTATAGCAATGAAGTCCAAAATGCCAAGTACTGACAACAAAAGCCTGATTACGGCTCGTAGGTCACCCTACGAGCCATAACTATTAGTCGTAACAATTGCCAACTTAAATTTTCTAATTATTATAAGGACCTTTTGTAAATAGTATATATGTTAGAGTTTTCAGAAGAGGGTAGAATATTCCATAGATTTCTAGAGAGAGAAGTTCTTGGAATAATGTAGGGTAATAAACTAGGGTTTCAATTTGGAGACCCAACTTGGAGATTTGGAATCACTTGTAAATCAGTTTCATTATTCAAGCTTGTGATTCTAAGAAGGGTTTCCTTGTTCTTCATTCTTCTTGGGTAATTTCTCAACTGTGTGTTTCATTCATTATTTGTTTTCTTGTGCAAGTCATGAGTAGTTAAACCCCCACAACTTGGGTCTTGTGGGAACTATGAGTAGCTAGCTTAATAACCTGGATTATTTGCACTTTTTGAGTTAGGTATTTACATGTATTATCCATTTTCCTTCATTTTTCTTGTTGTTTAATAGTGGCCAATATTAAACCCCGTCTAGTGTCATGATCTCGATCAAGGTAGTGATGAATAGGAAAAGGAAATAGATAATAGCATTCAATTGATATGTTCTCGTCTAATCAACCACACCCAACCAAGGAGAAATTAAGTGTGACAATAGGTAAAGGTTAATTGGCACACTATGATAACTGACCAAGCGCCATAGTGAACTTTGACCTTCATCTTTGTCAAGGGTAGGAAGAATCTAAGTTATTGTCCTATACGCATTGTCCTAATTTGGGTTGTATTTTCCTGGATATTTGAGTTAGTGAATCATATGGAACACAATTTCCCAAGTTGCTCTCCAATTTGATTGTCTCTTTGCTTTGTTAGTATAGGTTTAGCTTCATATAAATCATTTCCAATCCCCCCCCCTTTTAGAGTTAATTGGTGATTGAAATGATTGCTAGTGAATCATTGTGGCAAAACCCTGTATGCCCTTGGGATTTGACCCTAACCTATGGTTAGGTTTTATATTTGACAATAATCTCTTTATCCTCAAAGTGAGAGGTATTGTTTGAGCGTGATCAATCGCACACCTACATAATGGTACCTTCAAAGTACTAATGCATATTTTTTATGCCTATATGATTTAACCATCTAGGGACCGGCACTACTGATATCCTCTATGTGGCTAGCATCAGAGTGTCACAGCAGAAGTTGTTGAGTCCTCCAGTTCGGGGATGACATCCTAGTGTTATTTCTAGTTTGACATTTTAAGTTGATTTCGTTTACAATTTTATAATTTCTTTTGCTATGATTTTAGTTTGAGGGTGAGCTTGAATATGTCTTTGCCCTTTCCAAGTTTATGTTAGAGGTATTATTGGACACATATGATATGGTTGTATCATGTTCTTTTAATCAATTATGGTTTAAGCTTGTGGCCCTTAGGCTCGTTTTCTCTTACTTTTCTATGTTAACTTTATGTCATTGCCTATGAATGCTTAAGATATTTAAAATGGCTTGGGTGAGGTGCCTCCGAATATCTCATTTGCCACGTGACAACTAGGCCCCTAGGTTTGGTCGTTACACTGTGTTTCGACTAGGTCTTTGGTTTGGGTCAGGACAAACTTTGTATCAGAGCGCTAAGGTTTTGAAATGATCTTCAGAGTCCAACATGTTGCGCCAAGTAGAGTCTTTTTCATGGGTATAAAAGTGTACCCTATCTACAGTTGGAGGATATAAGGTATTTTAGGAAATATTTCACTTCTTCATGAATCATATCATACCATAGAACTTATCCTAAGAATTCCTAACTCTAACGAGTGTTCATTTATAGTTTTATAGATGATGCCTCGAATAAGATCACCTCAGCCAAGAGAGACTCCTATTAATGAGGATTAAGCTCCTCAAGACCCTATTACAGAGATATTACTAATGTTGATTTTTGGATTACTATTGCTATGATAGCCCGGGCTATTGCTGCCCATGTTGGACAGGCTACAGCTCCTCCTTCTCATATGCCCTCCCCAGTTGTTAGGATGAGAGAATTTGCCTATATGAACCCTCTAGAATTCCATGGTCCATAAGTAGATGAAAATATCCTAGAATTCATTGATGAAATATATAAAGTGTTGGCTATTATGGGTGTGTCTTCGCAAGAAAAGGCTGAGTTACCTACTTATATTGTAAAGTGAGTGGCATAAGTGTGGTTCACTCAATGAGTGAATGAGGGAGTAGATGATGATAGAGTTGGAAGGGAAACGTTCAAATTTTATTTTCTAGATCATTTCTTCCTTTTTGAGCTTAGAGAGGCACAGATGGACGAGTTCATTAACCTCAAGAAAGGGGGTATAAGAGTGAGGGAGTATACCCTTAAGTTCACCAAACTTAAAAATAATACTCCTACACTAGTTGTTGACCCTCTGCTAGAACGCACAAGTTTATTTCAGGAACTTCAGCATTGGTGTCCAAGGAATAGCGAACCACTATGGTTGTTAAATAGATGGCCATATCTCGGCATATGAATTATGCTAATCAAAATGAAGGTGATAAGCATAAGGAAAGGAGAGTGAGGGAATATGAGAGGGCCCAGTTTGATAGTAGGTTCTCCAATACGAAAAGTGGGGGTGGAAATGGTCGTCTTGAATGAGGTCAAGGTTCAAACTAAAAAGATGCTAATAATAGGATGACTAATCCTAGGTGTAATGTGTGTGGAAAGAAATTAGTGAGTATCTGCTTGATTAGTTCATGTTCTTGCTTTATGTGTGCTAATATGGGCCATAAACTTGGTTATTGTCCTAATGTTTCAAAGAGAGGTCAAAGAGGTCGTCCTCAAGGATAATTATACCAGGAGGTCAAGGTCAACCAAGAGTTCCTCAAGGTAATTCCCAATGCGACGATAGGTTCTATGCTTGTCACAACCCAAGCCTATGTCCTAGACATCACATGGCGAATGGGAACCCGATAGGTCCCCAGACAACCCACTAAGCATAAATATCACATCTTTGGTTGCTGAAGCATAGAATAAAGAACTACCAATTAAGTATAAGTAAAGCGGGACTTTGAACTCAAGCTATGGAGATGTTATAGGGAGTAGGATTAGCATGATCACATGGAAAATAAAGACTAAGGGGCGGGTAAGTATGATTCATGCTATGGGGACAATAGGGGCTTAGGACTTCCATATCACATCAACAAGAAGCATCATCATACAGAAGGGGATGAGACTAAGGGTAGTCTTCCATGATTACATAATCAATACTGAATTCAAGCTGATGACATACATATCTATATCCAACAACACCTATACATGAGTGGAATGGGGGCCAAGAGATCTCTCAGTCTCACGCTCAAAAGTAAATAACTTATAGAATAGCATGAAAGAAAGTGGATGTTGTCCCTAGAGTGGAGGACTCACCAATAGAAATCTTCAATCGAATCGTCTAGCCTTGTAGAGGAGGATGAGTAGGAGCTATGATCCCTACAGGGTTAGATCATATTGACAAAAGTATGTAATGTACTAAGTATGTGGGTGCAATGCAAACAAAGAACATAGCCATAATAAACAAGATTCATAATCACATACAATGGTTATAGGCTCAATGTGACATGTATGATCAATGCCTTAGTTAAATCATGAATGAGAAAAACTTGAATCAAGGAACAAATCATACATAGATGGAAAAGAATCATAAACGACAAATAAGGCCAAGAGAGCTACTACTTGGAATCCTGATGTTCACTCCACACCAGTCAAGTAGTGGTCTACTTTAACAAGGTAAACCAAACACTCGCCTTTTAGAAACTCCCCCATTTAAGAAAGTTCTTCACAAATATCTTATGGGAACATCTAGTGATATTCACGCTCCAATAAGAAAGCGATCGTTGTCAGTAATTAACTTAACCAAAGGTCAGGTTGAATCCACAAGGAATACAGGGCTGGACTACAAGAGTCCACTACTAATCATTTCAAGGACAAATAACTAAAATCTCTAAATGGGGGGTTGGGGGGGAAGGGTCTTGTGATTCAAGAACAAAATAGAATAAACACTAAACTAAGACGCGAAGAAACATTCAATTTTAGGGACAACTTGGGAATCATGTTCACCATGGTTCATTGACTTGATTACCCTAGGTAACATAACTAAAATTGGAAATCGCATGCAGGACGGTACTTAGGTTTTTCCATCCCTCTTTTGAAGGTGAAGGTCGAATTTCACTATGGCGCTTGGTCGGCCACCATGGTGTGCCAACCAACTGTTACCAATTGTCCCAATCAATCTCCTCTTCGTTAAGTTTGGTTGATTAGACGAGAATACATTAATCAAATCCTATCATCTACTTTTATTTTCCTATTCGTCACTACCTTGGTCAGATAGGTGATAGTAGGCAGGGTTTGGTGTTCGGCACCACCAAACGACAATCATAATGAAAATAAATAGACAATACATGCAAACTCCAACCATAAGAAATCAATAAATCTAGGTTATTTCAAATCAACTACTTATGATTCCCACAACCCCAAGTTGTGGGTGCTTAACTACTCATGGTTAAGGAAAAACAAGAAAACATGATAATACAAGACATAAATGAGAGTTTTACCAAAAGCACTGAAGAATGTAGGCACCACAAGTTGCAAACCTAAAAGCTTGATTGATCAACAATGAATACAAAGCAAGATTTGCAATCCCTAAAATGGGTTTTCCAAGAGAAAATGATAAACTAATCTAAAACCCTAAAATATTCTTGAGAGAATATTCAAAGACAAGGTCTCTCTTCTAAAATCTGGAATCTCCCATAAAAATTGAACTAAGTTCTATTTATAGTGTTACAAATAAACCCTGAAAATAATGCAGAAAAGATAGCAGGCAGTTGGTAACCCCTGCAAGTACGACTCATAGGGTGATCTACGAGTCATAGTCATGGTCTTGTATCAGGTTCTTGGCATCTTGGACTGAACTTATATGACCCACAGGTATGAGTCGTTGCTTGAGCTAGGACTCATATGTTCCTCTCTTAGTGTTGGCCTTCAGTTTTTGATCCAACATTTTGTCTCTATGATACTTACTACGGATCAACCTATGTGAGTCGTAGTGTAACTTACGACTCGTACGATGGTCTCATAGGGTTGACCTCCACTTAGCAGATTTCTAAATTTTTGGTCTCTGTTTCTTGCTATGACACACCCTATAATTCGTAGCTTGGGCTACGACTCGTAGGTGAGCTCGTATGACCTATGGTTTAGCAAAATCTATAACTTTTCTTCAAAATCATTCCAACCTAAATTTTCTGCAAGAACAACACAAAAATGCATAAAACCATAAAAAGTGACATTAAGAACTCATAAAATCCTTTCTTTTAGGCATCAAATGTGTTGTATTTTTACAGCACATCAACACCCTCAACTTAGAATTGTTACTTGTTCTCAAGCGATGACTCAATCTACGCAGAAAAAGAGAAATACATAGAAGTTATACTAATGGCATGTACAACAACTCTTGTGATTCAGGTACCCAACTACCATTTTCAAAATAGAATTGCAAGGTTATTACGCAAAAACAAAACATAATGAGATACCTGATCCAACTATGACAAGCTAAGGAGCATCAACCATTCACAATTGCTATATAGTCATATGCTACTCAAATAGTGCAAATGCCCTCACTGAAAAGAAGTCTCTCATACTCACTCAAAAAACATTTAGAATTCAGCTACTGAGGAACTATTCTCACTCTCACAATTGAAATTCATGCATACTTACTCACACTATAAGCTTGCCTCTATACGCATCTTCTGGCTTGGTGATAAAGTGGATTTGGGTCACTTTAGGACTTAAGGGCTTATAACATAGGTTCAGGGGGATTTGGTATAACATTTTAGGCAAGTTGTGACTAAAACTATCCTTAAATTATGTTTATCAACACTTTTTCTTTCATAATCCAACCTTATTCAATAAATCCACCCTTATTCTCCTATTCTGAACTTTTCTTGAGTTCTTTCTTACTATTTACAGCATTGCCTTATTTCTGAACTTAATTCTTGGTACTTTTCTCAATTCAAGGCGCTTTTTTTCTTTTTTCTTCACTCGACTCATGATTTTTTCATTTCTTTCTTTGTTCTCCAACTAACTACCTCATTTTCATTACTTGACCATAATAAAGGCCACCTCAACTTAGGTTTTTAGCCTAAGATATGGTACATAATATATACTTCTCAAACCAGGGTTACAACTTGTAGCCACCCTCAACTTAGGCTTTTAGCCTCAATTAAGGTTCACATGTTCAAGGATAGTCCAGGCTAATATTAAGGTACTTCATCAAACAAGGTTAAGTTAGCAAAGTATCAAGAAAGAAGGAGTACATGAGAAGCTCAAAAATTAGGAACAAGGGATTCTCTCACTCATTTGGTGGGTCAATTTGGCTAAAAGTGGGTTCACTCAAAGAATAAAGGCCTAAGATCCTTTCCATATCAACCACATCACCAAACTAATCTTAGAGTACTAAGGCAAGTTCTGAGTCCATAAAAGACGTATATATGCAACAAAATAAGCTCACAACACAAATGGCATTGAATCCACAATCAACACTTACAGGTCATGCTTTCAGCCTTAGCTTACCTTCACAATCTCAGAACAAACATTACCAGATACTCAAAATGTATGAATGCATCAACAACCACAATCTCAAAAATTTTAAGGGTACTCAATTTTTTTTCAAAACTTTAAAGCGCAATTAAAGACTATGTATATGCCAACAAATAACATTGTTATGAATTTACATATTACTTATACTACCTAACCATGCTGGTTTAATAGAAAATTAGACATCCACAAGGAAAAAGAATCATGGCAAGAAAACCTTGGGATCAAAAATAGGGGAAGTTATGGACTCGAAGTTACTCAGACTTCACCTTAATCCATAACTTCCCACACCCCACCAAAATAGGATACTTTGTCCTCAAAGTAAAAATAAGAACGAAACAAAAATATGATAATATAGAAATATATACATAGATACAGTAAAAACTACAAACTAGCATCCAAAATATAAGTAAAAATAACATCTACACAAAAAATATGTAAACACATCCAAAAACCAACATAATAAAGAGATCGACTAATAAAACAACAAAATATCCATCATGAAAAAAATAAGAACTGGGGTAAAAAGAAGTCAAACATCATGGTGCCACAAGCACTGGTCTTTGGCCGATTTGTGGGGTCCTCGGGCACCAACTCCTCCTCAACAATCCGTGAACTACCCTCTCCATGTGGGGTATGCTACTCCTGATCTCTTTGAATAGCTACCAACAATAGCGACTCCTATAGCAACTCCTCGATTATGTGCTCCTCCTCCAATCTCGGCCACTTCTTAACTGGCTCTGGATTAGCATCATGCTCAAAGGGCCTCTTCCCATGGATGTTCGGACCTCATCACCGGTCGGTGTCACCTTTGGGACTGAAACAGGAGCTGCTAACATCTACAATAATTCGGCCTTAAACTTGGCCAACTCCTTAGTCACAACGCTCGTGTCAGCAGACCAAGCTCCCTCAATTCTCCGCTGGACTCTCACCTCCAAGGCATCTACTCGAGCATCCACTACCCTAACTCTCTCATCTACCAGATCATGAGTGAATGCCTTCATCCTCTCCTGAGAGTCCCGTATAGTCTGGTCAACCCTAGGTCTGACCCGTGAAGATAGAGCATATAGTCTAGACTCCGCCATAGACACCCTGCGTAATAATGCCTAAAAAGCAATAGCGGAAGTAAGAGAATCAACATGTAATGTAGTTGTTTTTGGTGCCGGAGTACTGGAGGATGGTGTGGACTCGATCTCCACAGTTGGTGTGGGCTTTGAAGAAATTATGGTAGTGTCGGTAGCAACTGAAGGTTCAGTTTGAGTCAGAGGCTCTACCGGGAATGGCTCTGAAATAGGAGGAGCTACACATGGCAAGGCCACCGGGTTCTCATCAACCCTTATCAAGCTAGGATCTATGGTGCGGGTAGCCTCTAGGTGCTGGTCTAGGTGAGGGTCAATAAGAACACCCGATGTACTGCACAAACGATTAATCAAAATAGGGAATGGCAATGAGGTGTTCATCTGGACGACTGCCTCGTGGATTTGCTCTAAGATGATCCGGGCCAAGTCTATCTCATAACCAACTAAGTTGCTGGCTAATAACACAGCCCGCTCCAAAGTGACCACATTACCCATGAAAGTGGGCCAGATACGCCAACTGATAATGGACCACCAAAACTTGGCTAGGAAAGAGAGGCAGGCCTTCACTATAAGATCAACGTGGTTTGTAACCCACAACGGCTCGAAGTCCTCCTCACAAATCTTGCTAGCAATCCATTGTAGAAGCTCTGCCTTGGCACTGATCTCCTTCCTAGTCACCGCTCTCCTCATCTTATCAATATGTCTGTCATATTTTGCAGTAGACTGAGGCACTCTTTAAGTGGGCCCAAACTGGACCCGTCGAATGGTCTCCTCTGAAATAGGAACTCTCTTACCCCTAACTGGCACCACTTGTAACCTTGGCTACTCAATCGGCTTCTTGTTCTTTGGCAACCCCCGGCGGAGTGTAGCAAAATAAGCTGCATAAAACTTATGGACTATGAAGGGGGCATACTTGCCCAGCTGCTGTGTGGTCCATCATAGCCCATGTCTGTCTAACTTTGCATCAAACCCAGGCACTTTATCCAACCCCGAGTTATTCAGTCTCGATTCTTCATGGAATTTTCGCACCGTTTGCCCTATCCCTTGGGCTCTGAACCCAGATCATATATCTCTTTCATCCCTAGGACACACCATTTGTGGTCAGTTGGGGGTTGAGATTGGACTTCTTCCTACTGGGTTTGGGAGATGCTCTCCTACTCCAGTTCTGAACCTGAGTGTAAGAGGGTTATTTATGGTAAGCTACTATCCGACCCGTCCCTGTAACCGTGCTATTCCTCTTATTCAGACTGGGAGGAACTGCTAACTTCCATGGGTGTTTGTGCTGCAAGTGCCCGGGTCTGGCATCTATTGGCTTCAGGGTCTACCCTGACTCTGTGGACTTCTATAGAGCCCTCTGAATGCTCGGCCCCGGAGGATTCATACATCAGCCTCCGTTGTAGAGTTTGAATCACACGTTTGTCCTTTGGGAGTATTATATCTGCAAACCAACCAATAACTCGTGTAAGCATTAAGATGCCTAAACTACCCAACCACATAACAAAGAACAAGGAACAAAAACAAAGATAATTCAAAACCAAAAAATCTCTAATGCATTAGCAGGTTTTTGCAGATACGAGTACATTTACGACTAGTATAGTGACCTATGAGTCGTATTCTGGGATCGTACCCATTTCTAGAAACATTTTTAACAACTCCGATATGAGTCATAATAGGCACTATGAGTCCTATGTGGGTCTCGTATGAGAAATATGAAGGAACCACGGATGACTGGTGCTTGCTACGAGGGACCACTATGACTTATAGAGGAACTTATGAGTCATAGGAGTGCCTCGTAACTGAACACAGAAGGCACTTGTAGTGCCTATTATTTTCCTACTCAAAGGACAAATCAAACACACAATTCAAAATGTTTGGCACATAACAGCAATATAAAATACTTGGCACATAAGTAATGTCATAATGACATCAGAAATTCAGAACAATAATCATCCCTAAGAATCGAAATCAATTCAACATTATGTCGGGCCTACCTAAAGCAAAAAACTTTTTACCCTCACCTTGAATTCGATAGGACATTCAATAGAAGCATCAAAACCATTTTAATCCAATCCAACATGTGAAAACATAAGAAACACACCCACACCAACCAAATTTCCAGTTCTAAAAATAATATGATCAACGCTTCGGCAACATATAGGCACTACACTCAATGGATTAAGAATTTACACACTCACCACCATCCATACAAGAATTTCTGACAAGATTCAATCCATCACAACAGCCTTCAAGGCACACCAACCTTAAGTTTTTAAGTTTATATCAAAATATCAAAAAGTGCGCTTGAAAATTTATGGTTTAAACATATACACATTCATCTAATAAATAATTCACCACCATAGTGCATTAAGATTAACCAAGAAACTTACCAAATTGAAGAAAAAGTGAACCAATCTACTATATTGGAAAAATAAATTGAAACCGTAGAAAATAGAGTCCTTGCCGGAATCTTGGCCGAAAAATGATGTGAGTGGCTAGGATTTTGATCAGAGAAATGATTTGAATGATAATAGAGGGTTTTTCCATCACTTTAGGGCTTGTAAAATAGATTTTGGGGGTCAAATTTTATTTTGACCCCCTTTTAAATGAAACAGGGTCATGTTTTTAAAAAGGGCAGATTGGGGCTACGAGACCCCAACTACGAGTCGTAGGGTGTACTAAAACTCATAGGTACTAGCCTCATAATAAGACCAACACTTTAAAGATTTAAGAATTCATACTTGGGCACTACGAACCCTACTTAAGACTCGTAGGAGTCCCTACGAGGCATAAGGTTGGATCGTAGTATACGTGCCAATTCCTAATACTCACTGTTTTCCTCTACGAGGCATGACTACAAGTCGTAATAGAGACTATGACTCATAGGCCTAATCATTGAGGCTATTCCAAGTGTCGTTTTTCAGATCTTCAGTTCTTCCATTATTTCCTACAAACCAAGTCACAAAGCACAAGAATCTTCAAAAATATCACAACTACGTCAATATATTTCACATAAGAACACACTCACACTACCTAAGAATTTCAACAAACAAATATACTTAAAACAAACCGACAACTATCAACAAGGCTTGCGTTGCCTCCCAAAAAGTGTCTTGCTTAATATCGTGGCTCGACTTCATCATCGTCCTTCATCAACTATCCTCAAGGGTCCACACCTCACTCTTGAACTCGTCTGGGTGCTTCAAGGATTGGCAAATATCCAACACTACCTCTGCATCATTAACCATAAACTGCAACTCACCCGAATCCAGATCCACTAGGGCTCTCTCAGTGGCTAGAAATGGTCTCCCCAAGATGATGGGCACTTCAAAATCAATTTCACAGTCAAAGATCACAAAATCCAGGGAAAAGATGAATTTATCAACTTTAACAAGCACATCCAAAAGGATTCCCTCTGGATTTTTAATGGTTCGATCTTCCATAAGAAATCTCATTCTTGTCGAGGTAGGAGCACCAAGACCAAGCTTTTTGAATACAACAAGAGGCATTGGATTGATGCTCGATCCTAAGTCACACAATGCTCTTGTGAACTCAACATCACTAATGGTGCAAGGGATGGTGTATGCACTGGGGTCCTCTTATTTTTGCATAAGGCATTTGGTTATAATCGAACTACATCATTGGAGTTCTTGTGAGAACTCTTGGCTCAAAGTGCACTTCTTGGTCACCAAATCCTTAATGTACTTGGCATACCTAGGCATTTTCTCCAAGGCCTCTAGAAAGGGAATGTTGATGGAGAGTTGCTTCAACATCGAGAGGAAGTGTTTGAATTTGCCCTTCTCTTCCTTTTTCTTAAGCCTTTGAGAGAAATGAGGCGGGGGTTTGGGAATTGATTTTAATTTCTCGAGCTCCCTTGCCTCTTCTTGTTGCATCCTAATAATCTTTGGATCTTTTTCCTCAACCACGACTTCACCACCAAGACTTTTCTCATCAATTTCATCAACAATGTCAATGTAGAGGGATCTATGGTGTTCTTGCCATTCTGGGTCATGATTGCCATACAATGCCCGTCATTTTTAGGATTTTGAACCGTGTTTCTTAGTAAGGTGCCCTTTTGGCGTTGGTTCAACTGTGAAGAAACTTGTCCAAATTATTGTTCAAGTTGCTTAATCGCCACCGAGTGAGACTCTCTTTTTGGGTTAATACTCAAAATATCTGCTTTCATTCCCTTTAAAGTCTCATATTGGTGGTCGGCTATCTTCAACAACTTTTTGAACATTTCTTTGATCTTGGAATTGCTTGATCCGGCATCACGATTCTGAGGTGGCACATAAGGACCATTCCTATAGCCCTCTCTTCTTCCCTATTCGGCTTTTAGAACTCTCTCTCTCTCTCTCTCTCTCATAGTATCTACCCCGGTTGTCTCTATACACCCCATCATGGTTGAAGTTCCGACCTTGATTCCCGGACCCTTGGTGAGTGACTGCCTTAACACTTTCTTGATTTTGCTTTAAAACCAAGTCCATACTTGTGCAAAGTTGAGCAAGTTGCTCCATGATCTCTTCGTTTACCTTTGCTTCCTCATTATTGGTGTTAACAGCATAAGAAGGTTTAATCACACCTCGTTCTCGTTGCACCCATGCTCTATTTGTTTTGACCACTTGCTCTATTCGTGTGACTAGAAATGCAAAAGATTGGTCAAGGAACATGCCTCCCATGATTGTGCCAGTGCAAGCTTGACTATTCTTGTTAAGCGCCCGATAGAAAATCTCGTCCAAAGAATCATCAACAATCTTGTGATCGGGGACCATCCTCAAGCATTTAGTGAACCTCTCCAATATTGTGCTAACAGAGTCACCTGGCAATTGCTCAAAGTTGTTGATTTGGTCTTTGAGCTTCAACTTTTCAGATCTTGGAAAATATCTTTCAAGGAATACTCTTTAAATCTCAGCCCAACTTGTAATAGCTCTCGGAGGAAGCTCAGACAACTATACAGTTGCACTGCCAGTCAATGACAGTGTAAACACCCTTAAACCAACAACATCAAGAAAAAGATTTTGTGTCACCATGACACTCTTTCAAATAAACACTACATTTTGGAGATGACGGTGGGAATCCTCCGATGGTAGCCCTGTAAATAGTCCGTAATTTTGGAGCATTTTGAGCAATCCACTCGGTACCGTGAACTTAACATCTGCCAGTAAAGGAGCAGTGTTATGGCACCGGTAACGTCCATAGCCATAGGGTTCAATCGATATTGTTCCATCCATAAGCATTTTCATTAAAATCCCTCAGTTGTGGCATGTTACCCCTTGGTTGTGGATTCTCCTCTCTACCCATATCCTCATTTGTATTCATATCCTCCTCAACTTCGGTATCCTCATTCACGTGAGCCATTCTTCTTGGTACTTAATGGATCTCCAAATTGAGTGGAGCTAAGGGATTGCCTTGGCTCCTTGTGTTGGGCATACAACTTGGTACACCCTGCAAATAAAATCAAACAACAAAAACAAAACAAAACTAAAATACAAGAGATTCTAGAAGTCAACACTAGAACTAATGAATAGTGAATTCAAGTCAAAACCTAGCTGTATTCCCCGATAATGGCACCACAATTTTTTATGATGTTCATGCCCTAATAAGAAAGCAATCGCTATTAGTAATTAACCTAACCAAAATTTAGGGTCGAATCCACAAGGAATACAGTGCTTGACTACAAGCGTCCACTAGTAATCATTTCACGTATAAATAACTAAAATCTCTAAATGTGTGTGGGGGGGGGGGGGGGGTTGGGATTCAAGAAAAAAAAAAAATAACACTAAACTAAGACCCGAGAAAAAACCCAATTTTTGGGACAACTTGGAAATCGTATTCACCATGGTTCATTGACTTGATTACCCTAGGTAACATAACTACAATTGGAAACTCGCATGCAAGACGGTAACTTAGATTCTTCCAGCCCTCTTTTGAAGGCGAAGGTTGAATTTGACCATAGCACTTGGTCGGCCACCATGGTGTGCCAACTAACTGTTACCAATTATCCCATTCAACCTCTCCTGGGTCAAGTTTGGTTGATTAGACAAGAACACATCAATAAAATCCTATCATCTACTTTCCTTTTCCTATTCATCACTGCCTTGGTCGAACTAGTGATAGTAGGCGGGGTTTGGTGTTGGGCACCACCAAACGACAATCATAATGAAGAGAACTAGAAAATACATGCAAACCCCAATCGTAGAAATGCAATAAACCTAGGTTATTTCAAATCAAGTACCCATGATTCCCATAACCTTAGGTAGTGGGTGCTTAGCTACTCATGGCTAAGGAAAAACAAGTAAATATGCTAATACAAGACATAAATGAGGTTTTTACCAAAATCACTGAAGAATGTAGGCGCCACAAGTTGCAAACCCGAAAGATCGATTGATCAACAATGAATACAAAGCAAGATTTGCAATCCCCAAAATAGGTTTTCCAAGAGAAAATGATAAACTAATTTAATACCCTAAAATATTCTTGAGAGAATATTCAAAGTCAAGGTTTCTCTTCTAAAATCTGGAATCTTCCTACAAAAATTGAACTAAATTCTATTCATACTATTTACAAATAAACCCTAAAAGTAATGTAGAAAAGACAGTTAGCAGTTGGTAAGCCCTGCAGGTACGACTCATAGGGTGACCTATGAATCGTAGTCGGGGTCTTGTATCAGGTTCTTGGCATCTTGAACTAAACTGGTACGACCCATAGGTACGAGTCGTCGATTGAGCTACGACTCATATGTTCTTATCATACTCCTGCCCTTCAGGTTTTGGTCTAACATTTTGGCTATCTGATTCTTTCTATGAGTCCACCTATACGAGTTGTAGTATAACTTATGACTTGTAATATGGCCTCATAGGTTTGACCTCCACTTAGTAGATTTTTGAATTTTTGGTCTTTTTTTCTTGCTACGACACACCCTACGATTCGTAACTTGGGCTACGACTCGTAGGTAAGCTCGTATGTCCTATGATTCAGAAAAATCAGCAACTTTTCTTCAAAATCATGTCAACCTAATTTTTCTGCAAGAACACATAAAAACCATAAAAAGTAGCATTAAGAATTCATAAAATCCTTTGTTTTATGCATCAATGTGCTATATTTTGACTGCACATCAACATCACCCTTTTCGATTATCATAAGAGAAGAGTTGTATGGGAGCACCCACCTTGTTTGACATTGTATAGTAGTTGCCTTATGGGAATCCCACCCTTTTTTCGTAAATCGTGCATCTAGAGTTGTATTGATCATTAGCTAATCACAAACCTATGGTGGCAAAATAGCTATGGAACAATGGTTATTTACCAAGTTCTTCTCGATTGTAGGTCAACAATCCCAAGGAATACTTAAATCATACTTATAGTTATTACATGCAAAGCATTATAATGTCATAGTATCACCATAGAGTCACTCTTCAAAACAAAAGCTTCATAATATAAAAGATAGGGCTTCATATCATTCATAAGTTTCAAACGTTCCCGTAAACTCATAACATGTGTAATATTCCTTCAACATTTACAACATATAGAATGTCACATATCTTTCCATAGTCTTTCATTTACATAGGAAGCTTGGTACACAATGATGAGTATATATCATGGACTCATTTTTGGCTTAGAATGTGAAGAAGTATTATTCTCGATGTGCTATTATGTTCGGTATGTTGATTAAATTGTTTGTTTTATTATAGGATTGGGGATAAAATTGCATAAGTGGATAAGATTCAACAAATCAAGAAAAAGAATAAAAAATCTCTAAAAAGCAGTATCGCCGACACATTCGATGGATCGCTGAATATCGAAGGAGACCGCTTAATGTTGCCGCAACCAAGCCCCTAAGTCTATGATACAAAGGCGACACATGAGGAGGTTCGACAGATCACAGAACATGATTAGAGATAAATAGAGACATCACCTAATATTGCAGAGACTTGGGCATTTAGGTAATGTAGAAGAAAGTGGTCCAGTGCACATTCGATGCATCACCGGAATATTTGGGGTTGGCCGACCTTGACCAATAAATGGTGATTTGGTGCATAAACTTTCATTAATTTACATCGACTATATAAGCTTTTTGGCAAGGACATTGTACATAGCATTTTATAGTAGATTTTTACATAGAGACCATATAGAGAGAGAGAAAGATAGAATAGAGAACAAAGAAGCTTCTTGCTCAAAATGTACAAGGATTTGGTGATTTCATGTTTTAGGAAGATGAAATCGGAGAGATTAGTTGGAGTACTTCATCTTTTCTGTGTAATTCATATTACCCATGTTCTCACCTGCTGATTATGGTATTATTTCTTTACTTTTGACCATGAGTGGCCAAAGCCCCAATGTTGGGGGTGTGTATACAATACGGGTGTTTGATTTCTTAGTTGGATTTATGATATTTTGATTATATTGATACTAATTTGAGTGAGTTTACACTTATTTCTAAGTTTCATCTATAATCTTGAGGTTGCAAACTTGAGGTTTACTTTAGATCTCTTATTATTGCATTAATTTCAATAATTAGAGTGTGCAATGAGTGTATTAGCAAGAAATCTTTCAGTGTTTCAGTTAAATGCCATAAATTTGGATTCAATGGATGAAGTATTAGGAGATTTGCTATAATTTCTCAAGCCAGGAATGTCCTTGACCGATTTGTATGTAATGTCATAGTAGATTTAGGTGAAACACCTTCATTGTCGTAAATGAAGTATTGGTTGCTAGCAACCTTGCTTGCTTACATATTTTAACTCAATTAATCAATCATTTAGACTCTATTAATTATATCTATCCTCATGTTTGCACACCCCTGACATCTCTCTCAATCAATTGTCAATTGACATTCTTAGAATTGTTGTTAGCTGAATCCTAATATTTATTTACTGTAACCCCTCATTTCAACTCTACAAATGCCTAGTTCAACATATTACTTCACCTATTGAACCACCATTACTAGTAAGATTCAACCCCAATTCTTGTTGGGTTATTATGTTGATAACGATCCCTATTTTTGTGAAGTGGGTTTGAACGTCATCAAAAATGGCACTGTTGTCGGGTAATGGTACTAGTTCTTGATTGAAGTTCTTGATTGAAGTTTTTGTTTGAACTTATTTTTTGTAGTTGGAGCTGTCTTATTACTTTTCTTGTTGTTTGTGTTATTAATTTGGGGAAAATGGTTTGCTTTTGAAAAATTAATTTAATACTTAATTAAATTAAATGCATATTGCAGAGATGAGGATGTTGAGATGGATGTGTGGTCACACTAGGAGTGACAAGGTTAGGAATGAGACCATTCAGGAGAAGCTAGAGGTGGCCCTGGTGGCCGAAAAGATGAGGGAAGCAAGACTGCGATGGTTTGGACATGTGCAGAGAAGGAGTACTGATACTCCTGTTAGGAGGTGAGAGAGGCTGGTCTTGGTAGATACTCGAAGGGGTAAAGGTAGATCGAAGAAGTACTGGGGGAAGGTTATTAGATATGATATGACGGAACTTGATCTCACTGAGGACATGACCTTAGATAGAAAGAAGTGGAGGTCGCAAATTAGAGTAGTAGGCTAATGGTAGGGTTAGGTGGATGCATGGCCTTGGGGTATAGTAGGGTAAGGTGGAGGACGTGTTTTTTATCATATGTTTGCTTTATCTATCGTATTATGTGTTAGTTTTATCTTAGTTACATACTGCCATGTGTTATTTATTATTATTCGCTCTTTCTGTTCCCTTTCCTTCCCTTTTTGTCATATCTAGTTCTTTCTGCTTACGGGTTTTGAGCTGAGGGTTCCCAGGAAACAGTCTCTCTACTTCTATGGTAGTTGTAAGGTCTGCGTACATTCTACCCTCCCCAGACCCCACTTGTGAGATTTTACTGGGTATGTTGTTCTTGTTGTTGTTGTAGTTAATTAATTTAAGTAAAATCAATTTTCGAGAAAAAGATGAAGTCGCCACTTAATTTCTTTATGAAGAAATTAAGAAAAACATTAATTTTAAAAGTCTTCAACAGAGAAAAATCTTAATAACTTAAAGATAAGGGTAAGTATTCAATTTTTACTTTAAGAAGAAGTTAATCACTCTAAGTAGTCGCTAACACGCAGTTGACCGACAATTAAAATATTTGACCAACTTTGGAAAAATCAAATTTAAAATAGAACTTTAAAAATATCTACAAAATATTTGAACTATTTGAGAACTTTTCTAAAGGAATTTAAAAAATCTAGTCACATTTTGTCCAATTTTTGACTAATTAAAAGTAAAAAGGAAATGAGATTTCAAGAACTCTAATTTTTGCTAAAATTTGGCTAAGTATGAAAAAGGGAATTTTTTTTAAAAAAAATTACTTCAATAAAAGCATTTGGAAGTAAAGCCATTCACCTATAGATATATGAAGTATATAAAAAAAAAATAGACATGCATTCTATGAATTAAAAAAATCACAAAATTAATTTTAAATAAAATAATAATAACACAAATGGTTTGACTTTTGGAGAATTTAATTAAAATAAGACATATAACTAAATATTAAAGTTAGAGTTAACACAAACAAATACAATAAAATAATAAATAAGAGGTAAGTTAAAAGAAACTTAGGCTTGGCAGGGACAATATTCAACCTGTCCTAATTCTAAAGTATAAAATAAGTTTGGGCCAGCCTAGCCCCTTAATGTTTCCTGTTTGCTGTTGTCTTTCTTGAAAGAATAAATTTTTAAAATGATAAATATTAGATACTTTATTACGGGTCTTAGCAGTTAATATAGAGTTTCATGTTTTAATAATAGATTAGTTGAAAGTTATAGCAAATTAAGGAAAACATTATTTTTTTTTAAAAAAAAAAAGATAAAAAAAATATTTAAAAAAATAAAATTCTTAATTTTTTAATTTAGTTTCCAATTAAAGTGGGATTGTTTCCATGATTAACAATTCCAATTATTGTGGGATTCTCAATTGTTGCATAAGATCAAGTTTGTTCCTTTTTTTAGCTCCTAATTTTACTCCATTATTATTTAAGATTGTGATTTATTTATTCAAATAAAATTGAGTTATTTTTCCATAAAACATTTGCTTCTCTTTTTTTCTTTTCTTGTTGATTTATTTTTTGTTTCAGATTTATTTTCATCCATGTTTCACTAATAAATGAATGATATGTTTTCAATTTTAATACAACATGGTGGAAAATGAAACACTTCAAATTAGCTGATTTTGATGTTATTTTGCTTTGTTCAATGTGTAATGTGCTTTTATGATTTGTTTAGTAATTTATCTTTTTAGATTCAATTTATTTTATACTTTTGACTCTTTTTTGTGTGTGTTTCAATTATAGCAGAGAAATATATAGATTTTCAGATAGCGAAAATTATTTATGATTCGCGGACATAGATAGAAATTTGCACGGTGAAGACTACTGCTCTATGTATTGCAGCAATAGGAATTTTCGAGACGTATACCCAATTCCTGTTGATCCTCTTCCGTGCAAGAGCACATGGAATATACCAAAGTACGTTATGGAACCAAATGTATTACCGCTAACGACCAGCTTATGAACAGCGTAAGTCATTCATTGAAGAGAAACTCAAGAGGGCTAAAGTCACTTGCAAAAGGTGTAAATGAGAGAGTCGTAATAGAAAGTCTTGCTCAAAGTATCTCTCTTCGCAAAAGTAGTTTTATTTTTAATTCGATGTATTTCTATTTTTTTTTATTGGGATATTGCGAAGATATATTTGTTTCTATAAATTTGAATAAAAGGTTATATAAGTGTTATATTTCTGTTTTATGTTTTTTTTCTAATTATATCATTTTCATATAACATTGCATTTTTATCAAATTATAACGGCTTGTGATTTTTGTGGTATAAACAATTGATATGTAAATGGGTATATTTTACAGTATAAATAATTGATATATAAATGGATATATTTTGCATAAAGTAGTTTGACCATTGGTGTATACAAACTATATATAAATCACATGTGAAGAATGAAAGTCAGATTGATTTAAAATCTACACTTTTTTTTATATATGTCTAGATCATAATAATGGGTATTTATAAGAGATGTAATTGGATTCCTGACTGTAGTTCCTTTAAGATTTATGTTATACCATATGCATAAAAAAGCTTTGTTATGTAGTGTATAAAATCAATATATAAATAGTGTATGTGTTGTCTAGATTTGATGTGTATCTGATTTTAGAGTTTGGCAAATGAGATTACTTAATAACAATATAAAATTCATTGGTACTTATTTGATATATAATTTTTATAGACCACATTAACTACTGATGAATAGAACCTTGATAACATGCATACATAAATTATATATCATTTGACCTTACATTTTATGTGAAATTAAGTTCATCTGTCAAACTCTAAATTATATACATATCAAATGTGTGCACCACATAAATTATAAGTTGGTGTTATTTGATATATATCAAATCACATAGCATGTGAATACCGTATGCATACTCATCTGCTGTATTTTTTGAATATAATAAAGCTGATGGAGAAGAAGTACACATTATACAAAATTTATATATTACATGTATAAACTATATGACTAAACTTTTTGTACGCATATGGTATAGCCAAAAAGATAATTTAGAATTAAGAAAAAAGTGAAAACATATATCTTAAAAGGAACTGCAGTCAGGAATATTGGAATTGAGTGATCAAATTTATCAAAGCATTCTAGTAGCTCACTTTATTTTATTTTGTCCAAGCAACTTAACAAAAAAATGACCGAAACAAAAAACTAAAATAAAAACAACTACTTCTTCGTTCGCTTCAATATAGCTTCTCGTAACTTGCGTGGTCTCCGAGTTTGCTGGCAATGCTGCCGGTCTCCTCACACTCACAGATGGTGCCATCGTTATGCTTGTGCTTGCCATATTGCCATAAAATTATTCCAATCCTTCAATGATAGTAGCTTGCATCAAAATTTTCATTCGAGATTTCAAATACGTCATTGGTAATATACTCAATAACAACGCATGTGTAGAGGCCACAGTCATTGTCATGAATTTGCAAAATTGTTGTCATCAAGAAGGAATACAACAACAACAACAACAACAACAACAACGTACCCAGTAATATCCCACAAGTGGGGTCTGGGGAGGGCAAATTATACGCAGACCTTACCGCTACCTCATAGAAGTAGAGAGACTGTTTCCTAAAACCCTCAGCTCAAAACCCATAAGTAGAAAGACTAGATATGACAAAATGCAATAAAGGTAGAGGAATGCGACTAACAATGAGTAAACCATGATAGTAAGTCACTATGAGAAAAACTAACACACATACGAGGTATTAATAGAATTATAGATACTTGCTTTGAATCAGGGTCTTGTTGGGATGTGGCTGGCACCAACTCAAATTTAAATAGAAAATCTATAAAAAAAACATATCAATTTCATATCATAAAGCAGAAATATATGCAAAAACGATACCAATTTCAGATTGAACCACACACAAAGGAAACATACTAAATCCAAACAGTGGCACATACTAATTTTAAACAGAAATATATCCAAAGAAAGATACCAATTTTAGATTGAACTACACACAAAGGAAACTTAAACCTATTTTAAACATGGGCACACACCAGTTTTAAACATAAATATATGTAAAAAGAAATTACCAATTTTAGATTAAACCACACACAATTGAAACATATACTAATTTCACACTAGCTACTAAATTTGATACCTTCAATTTTTTGTTCTCACTATACTAAAAAAACAGTACATTCATACAAATAAATTTACTATTTTACAACACAGACAATATCAATTCTCAAATTTAGAAAGATGATAAAATTAAAAACTAAAAATTATTTGTAAATGGATGATATATTTTCAATTTTGGAGCCATTGATGGTGAAATTTGGACATTAATATCCGGTGACTTGTTCTTGGATGATGTTTGAGTTAAAATGTGAAAACTTGATGCTTCAATTTCTATCGTATCCGCCGCTAATCTTGGACTCTTTCTTGGTATAGTGGTTGTGTTCGCTTTACTTTGCATGGTGGGAATGGTTTGCTTCTGGTTTCGGAGGATGATGAACAAAAATTACACGATGAGTGGAAAAATAGGGGAGATGGAGAATCAAGCTTCCATTGGAAGTGTTGCGTGGAAAGGAGGGTTAATTATGATGGAGGAGAGAGGAAAAAACGGCTAATTGATATAATAAAATGAAAATTAAATATTTCAATCATAATATAACTCCTTAATTGTACTGATTTAATGTTAGTAAAAATCGTTTTTGATAAATGTTAATTATTTATATATCAGATTTTATATATATATATATATATATATATTAAAAATAAATATAAATCTTTTAATTAAATGTTGATTTATTATAACTTGAAATTTATTTGTTAAAGATGGTAATTGTCAACAATTACATTTAAAACTCGTAATAAATATATTTAAACTGTTTTGTGAGGAAATTTTTACTTCTTGAAATTGTGCTTTTGGGCCCCATTTGCTGTCCTGCTGCACTCTTTTGGACCTCCGGTCCAATTCAAATACCACTTTGTATACACTAGTTGTATACTAATATATACAAAATGTTTACAGCCTGTTTCCAGTGTTACGAGAATGATCCAAAATGCAGAGGTGGATTCCGAAAGGACTCAAATGCGTAGTCCTATGCGATAGAAAAAGGGAAAAAAAGAAAAATTAATACATGATTCGCGTAAACATTATAATGACAAGAAACAATGAAATAACTAGGACAAGTAGTTGAATGGATAAGAGCAACAGAAAATCAAGTTTTTATCATATTTTACCATTTCATCATTCACAAGATCTCAGAACTTAAGAATATATTAAAAGAAATCAGACTTGGACAATATTTTTTAACAAATCATTTTCTCATCACACCCTTCAAGTATTAACACTACATGAAGGCCAGAAGAGTCAAATGAGAAAATAAGCAGAAATCTCATAGGACTAGGGTCAACCCATCCACAAACAATAAGAATTCCCAGTGAGCACATTACGGTGAGCTTAACACAATCATATCTTCACAACCAGAACACTAGTGGGTCTAATATGCCTTCGAATAACTGAACATATAAAGGATAAACAAAAGATAGAGATAGGCAAGGCTAGACCTTTAACTAGCTACTCATTCTAAACCTAAACAAAAATAAATCTTCCATAACAAGAGCAGCCAGGCAGAGCACAAATAGCAGCTAAGAAAAACTAAAACTAAGTTTTGGACCAAAATTTAACATGTATTCAAGGAGGCTTTTAAACAAAATAAGTGCATTATAATGAAAAAAAGAGGACCATTTTTAAGGTTAGAAATCTGATAGTATTCAAGTATACAATCCCAGCATACACGACTAGAACAACAAAATCTAAACATTAAAAAGAAAAGAGTTTGAAACGCATTTCGACACAATGAGTTTAAGACCAAATTATGGAATTTTTTTGAAATTAATAACCTGAAACAAATATGTGAAGATAGGGACAGGAGTGAAACAGCAACATCATTCAATCAAACTTAATGAGTCTAAACTTTGGATGAGCAAATTAATATATAATATAGAGAACATCATTGCATGGGTAAAACTGCCTAAGATGATAAGGCAAGTCTTGATGACAATCAACAATCTAAAAGAATCAAAATTTAGAGGAATTCACAGTTTGAAACAAGCCACAACTTCAAAATATGCCAACATCAAATCATGCTTTATGTTGGAGGAGCAAAAATCTTATCTGACTCCGAAAAAGGGGAGGAAAGAATAAAAATAATATGCCAAGACTTAGTGAATACTACTGAGTAAGGGAAAAAATAACAATAAATATCACAATTCCTTGATGCGAAAGCGTAACAGATCAATCTTTAAATTAAATGACACATATAACACAGAAACATATCAGCTATTGTTCTGTAAAGCAAAGTAATTTGATCTCTTTAAGATGCCGAAAAGCAACCAGATTTCAAAGTAGATATTTAACACATAAGTAAAACGAAGCACATTCATCACAAATTAGAGCAATACAATGACATTCACTTAACAGCAGCAGATTCCAAAGAGGAAGAGATAAAAATAAATGATAAAAAAACATATTGTTCCTGTTTACGATGGTTCCTAATGCAATCTAGGTGTGACATTATATATCCAATCAATCAAGGTTTGATTATGAACATACAGGAAAAAGGTTTCTTGAACTTGAACAAGAGGATAGAAACAGCAAAGAAATGCAAAACAGTCAGAACCTTGGGCAGATGGAAGATGAGCAGACCCAAAAAAAAATAAATTAAACACTCAAATCAGAACATACAAACAAACATTGGACACATCATATTTGATTATACTTCAGCGATATATCAACATTCCATGTATATTTCAGTAACATGAAGGATATTTCAGCATTTCTGGCAACTAGAATCACATTTTGACATATAAACTAAACCTAAAACAGAAAAGAAGGAACAATGCAAGCATGAATTACCTTTTTCTGTGCAACGAACTTGGATTACCATGAGTCACCGCCAAAGCAAAACCTCGCGTATGAGCTCAACAACTTGAAAATCAAGAATTCACGTCTTCAAGAACCTTCGGACTGATAAGCCTTCTGGAAAATTTTATCCACTCTTAAATGAAAATTTAGTGTCTAAAATGAACGGCTCTATAACGGGAAATTAAATATGTTCTTTTGTGAGGAACCACCAACCCCTTACAGTGAGCAAAAAATTGGACAAAAATGCGGGTTGAATGTGGGAAAATCCGAACATAAATTTTGGGATAGAAATTAGGGTTTCCTTCGAATTTGAATTCCAATCCTTAGAAATCATTCACGAGTCTAGCATCATAACTGTCGATTTGGATCGATGGCTTGAGAATGCAACATTTCAAGAATTTTTTTCCAATGGCTTGGTACGAGTGAAGGTCTAGGGATGACACGTATGTATGAGAGTTTGTTAGGATTGAATTGGAATGTTGGGTGAACATTGCTAGAGGATCATTTTGGAACGTTGGGGTCGTTGGGTCTGTTTTGGAAATTGCTCACGAAGAAGAAGAAGAACGTGAGAGGGGTGAGACGCGTGTGGTGAGGGGAAAATAAAAGTGAGGCGCATGTGGGGTTCTGTATAATATTGTGTAAATTGTATAGGTTGGCTGAGGCTCAAAGGTTTGGGCCGGGATTTCAGGATTAATTTGGCCGAAATTGGTAATAAAAATGGATTAAAATGATATGAGAACTGAAAAAAAGGGT
>JAOTQR010000086.1:13953796-13979836 GCA_025774065.1 Solanum ossicruentum | reverse complement strand
TATATATGCAAATGCATGGCATACCCAACTAAAAATGCTAGCAATGGTGGTCCTTTCCGGTAGCTGACCGACATCATATTTGCCAACCTATAGCCATCTATACCATACACACATATGTATAATCATTTGGCCAAATAGTCCCCATATCTCCGATTATAGCTCAAAGTCTATGCATAATGTTTCATTTATGATATGAATATTGAATGCACATAGTAGGCCATAATATAACTTTAGACAATCGTGGCTCATAGGTATATTTATCCTCATAACCTCATAATCATTGTCGTAGCATATACACATGACTCGTGGGACCTTATATATCTTTTGAATAAGTTTGACAACTTAATTCAACATTTAGAATGAGGCCTTAACTCTGAAAATGTTCATAAAGATACTCTACATAATGCTTATACATGGTCTCATGTCAATTAGTAAAAGAAACTATTAAACAGAATCAAGTGCCTTAGTAGTTTAAATAGGAGCATTATCCTAGAGGTTATTGAAAATCAATGTGTTACTAGTTAAGAGCTTCAATTATATTTTTTGCATGGAAGAAGAGCTGATTATGAATACTACATCCCCTTCATAATCTACATTTATTTTAATGACACTACACTAAGAAGAGAAACACCCCGAACATATGGATAAGTAGCGAGGAAAACCAACAAAATGACATATAGATGTTGAATATCCAGTTTAGGCAAATGAATGGAATTTAAACCTAATGCTATCATGAAAATAACTCAGTTGCAATCCCAATGTATTTCAAAGAAGGTCTTTCTAGCAACAATATAGTAAGATATAACATTTGACTTTTTGGGGAACTTCCTAGATTTCGTGCTAAAAGGAGGAACGGAGCTTAACCTTAACATACCTTCCCAGCGGACGTGCTATTGTCCAAAGTTTCTTCAAAGAGTTATTCCTTACATCCTAAGCTTCAAAAAAATATATATACGCAACTTAAAGACACCAACAAATAGTCTAGAATTTAGCATTAATGACTGAATTCGCCAAATAGTATTTACGCGAGGAAACGTCCGTAAAACTTAGTAAAAATGATCAAAAAAGAGCCCCAAGATTATTACCTGAACTCGTCAGATGAAAACCAAGAATAACGAGTAAGAACATCACTTCTTACAGCCTAAAAACAGCTCCAAACGCAGCTGATAGGAGGGGAAACAATTGCAAAGCGAAAGGCACACATTTCTGTGCACGAGGATGAATTTTAACGATAAAAATGTAAAAAATTTACTCAAATCACCTTGGTTGATTGAGGAAATTTTATCTTCAATTTATATGTTGTTTGGGACAAAATGGAATTGATTTGAGCCTTAAAAAGCTCAAATTAGTCGACATCTATGTGGGTTGACCCAACCTGGCCCATGACCCGATTTTCTGCTCGGACAGTCACTGTAAAACTGTCATAACTTTTTATTCTGAGGTCAGTTGATGCGCGATTTTGTGCATTGCAAACTAAACTCATAGATCTTAAATTTGATAGCTCATGGACCTTATAACTCATATTTTGGGAGATATGACCTGACACATTTGACCCAAATTTAAGAAGGATTTCTTAAAGAAACTTACAGTAACTTTGGCCAGCCTTTATCTTGTAACTTTCTTGATTCGAAAAATTAATGTATAACCTTTGTGCTATTAAAATAACCTCTAAAAATTCATTATTAGCAAATTATATACTTTTAGTCCCATCCAAAAAGTAAAATCTAATTTAAACCTTTCGAAAAGGGCGAGGTGCAACTCGGGCCATTTCTTTAATCCTGAATGTGTATTTAGGATATTCCTTTGGCTTAAAACTTTAGGTCCTTGACATTACCACTTATTGGAAGCCTTACTATCCTTATATATATCCTATATGACATACTACCCTATATATGTGTGTGTATATATATATAGATATATGGAAGACGAAAAACACGGGGTCTCACAGTCTCTCCCCTCCCCCCTCCTTAAGAACATTCGTCCGTGAATGTTTCAAGACAGCATCTTGGTTGCATTACTATCTCATAAAGTGTGATTTTTGAGGATGTACCTTTTCTCCCTCCAATCCATAAATCAACTTCAAAAAAAATTTAACTACTAATCTTTGTATAGCCATCATGTGACAACTCACATAAACTATACTCCTAGCTCATTTACAATTTAAGTTATTATAGACAGATGACTGCCAACTTTTAGAATATGACTCACCATAATTTGTAAATAGCTTAGGGTGCTTCTTTATCATTTCCTCTTCTGTTTCCCAAGTTATTTTCTCAATATTGTTATTCCCCACAATACTTTTGCGGAGGCCATTTCTTTATTTTGAAGCTTTCTCACTTGTCGATCTAAAATAGCCACTGGCACCTCATCAAAAGACAAGTCTTCAGCAATATGAATATCCCTAATGTGAGTAATATGCGAACAATCTCCAATGCACTTTCGCAACATCGATACATGAAACACCGGATAGACTACCCCCATTTCTGAAGGCAAATCAAGCTCATGTGCAACCTTGTCAATCTTCCGAATAATCTTATACAATCCAACATTCCAAGGACTAAGCTTTACTTCTTTCCAAACTGCATGATTCCCTTCATAGATGATACTTTCAAGAAGACCCAATCTTCTACATTAAACTGTAAGTCTCATTTCAAACATCTGTATAAGATTTCTGCCAACTCTGGGCTGTTTGAAATTGGTGTCTAATAAGTCTTACCTTGTCCATCACTTTCTAAACTAGATTAGGGCCTAGATACTTTGTCTCCCCTACCTCAAAACTAATCGATCGGCGACCTACATCTTCACCCGTATAGTGCTTTGTAAGGCGCCAGTTGAATACTAGCTTGGAAGTTGTTATTATAAGCAAACTCAATAAGAGGTAGATGATTATCCCAGCTTCCTCTAAAGTCCAGCACACAGGCACGTAACATATCCTCAACGGTCTGGATGGTACGCTCTGCCTGCCCATTAGTTTGTGGATGAAAAATGGTGTTGAGATTTACATGGGTGCCCATACCCTTCTGAAAAGACTTCCAAAAATGTGTTGTAAATTGAGCCCCTCGATCAGAGATTATAGATAATGGAACTCCATGAAGGCAAACAATCTATTGAATGTAAAGCTTAGCATAATCCTGCTGAATATGTTATTCTTACTTGCAATAAATAAGCAGATTTTGTCAAACTATCAATGACTACCCAAATAGAATCATACTTTCATGGAGTATGAGGTAAATTAGTGATGAAGTCCATATTTATCATTCCATATTTCCATAGCGGAAGCTCAATATATTGAGCTAGGTCTCCAGGTCTCTGATGTTCTGCTTTAACTTGCTGGCAATTGGGACATTGGGTTACCATCTCTGCAATATCCTTTTTCATGCCATTCCACTAATAGATTTGTCAAAGGTCCTGATACATTTTTGTTACTTTAGGATGGGCTGAATATCTAGAATAATGGGCCTCGAAAAGAATCTTTGCATGGAGTCCTCCGATATCCGACACACATAAGTGGCCCTGGTACCTGAGGACTCCATCTTGAGTCATCTCTAATGAAGGATGATGTTGTTGTAGAATGCTCTCCCGCCATGTTCTAAGCTCAAGATCCTCGCACTATCGCTCTTTTACTTCAGTAACAATGGAAGATTCTGCTGTATTTTAAAAAATTACACCTCCAGCCTCCATATGTACCAATCGCACCTGTAAACTAGCTAACTGACATAGGTCTTTTGTCATTTCAACCTTATCAGTTTCAACATGGTTTAGACTTCCCATGGACTTTTGGCTAAGTGCATCAACAACAACTTAGCTTTATCGGAATGGTATAAAATGTCAACATCATAGTCTTTTAGTAATTCTAGCCATCTCTTTTGTCATAGGTTCAACTCCTTCTGCTTAAATAAATATTAGAGGATCTAATGGTCAGTAAAACCATTAACATGAACTCCGTACAGATAATGTCGCCAAATCTTTAGGGCAAAAATAACTACAGCGAGCTCAAGATCATGGGTGGGATAGTTTTGTTCATGCTTTCGCAACTGTTTGGAAGCATATGCAATGACTCTACCATGATGCATAAGAACACAACCTAGGCCAATTCTCGAGGCATCACAATATACAACGTAGCCTTTGGTTCCATCCAAAAGATCCAAGATAGGTGCGGTGGTAAGCCTTTTCTTTAGCTCTTGAAAACTCTATTTGCATACTTCAGACCATTGAAACTTAGTTGCTTTATGTGTCAATCTTGTTAGTGGTGTAGAGATAGAGTATAACCCCTCCACATACCTTCTATAATATCCTCCCAAGCCTAAAAATCTATGGACCTCGATTGGATTTTATAGTCTCGGCCAAGCCATTACTGCTTCCATTTTCTGGCCATTGACTTTTATACCATCGCTTATAATAACATGGCCAAGAAAAACTATAGAAGTTAACCAAAACTCATATTTGGAGAATTTAGCATATAACATGTTATCCTAGAGAGTCGGTAATATAGCTCGCAAGTGGTCTGCATGCTCATCTTCTAACGTGAATATATTAAGATGTCTTCAATAAATACGATCACAAATTCATCCAAGAAAGGTTTAAAGACTCAATTCATCAGGTCCATAAAAGTTGTTGGGGGCATTTGTAAGCATAAAGAACATGACAAGGAACTCAAAATGCCCATTCCTTATCCTAAATGTTGTCTTTGGAATATCCCTCACTCGCAACTGGTGGTACCCGAATCTCAAGTCAATCTTTAAAAAGCATATGGAACCCTGCAAATGGTCGGATAAGTCATCAATCCATGAAAGAGGATACTTATTCTTGATAATTACTTTATTTAGCTGCCTGTAATTAATACGCATCCATAAGGAGCCATCTTTCTTTCGAACAACGAGCACTGGAGCACCCATGGAGATGTACTTGGTCTAATAAAGCCTTTATCAAGTAAGTACTTCAGTTGTTCCTTCAATTCCCTTAGCTTTGCAGGAGCCATTTTTTAGGGAAGAATGGATATAGGCTATGTATCTGGGAGCAAGTCTATAGCAAAATCAACTTCCCTTTCGGGAGGAATCCCTGGAAGCTCATCAGGGAATACCATCGGGAATTCATTCACAATAGGAACTGATTGAAGGGCCACTGACTCCTCATCAATGTCCCTATCATGAACTGGATGGTATATACAACCTTTAGTGATCAGTTTCCGAGCCCTAAGGTACGAAATAAACTTACCTTTGCATGAGGCAACATTACCTTTCCATTCAAGGACCGGCTCACCTGGAAAATGGAAGTGGACTAGCTTTGCTCGACAGTCAATATTAGCATAACAAGTTGCCAACCAATCCATACCCATAACAACATCAAAATCTAGCATAATCAATTGAATTAAATCAGTAGAAGGTGGGCGCTCATTAATTAACACTATACAACCTCAATAAACATGACTAGCTATAATTGAGTCACCAACTGGCGTAGATACCTTCCTAACCCCAGCAATAACTCAGGTCTCATACCAAGATTATCAGCAATGAATGGAATAATATATGACAATGTAGAGCCAGGATCTATTAGTGCATAAACAACATGAGAATGTACTATTAATATACCTATGATCACATTTGGAGATGCCTCTGAATCCTGTTGGCCTATGTGTGCATAAAAGCAATTCTGTCCACCAATAGAACATAGACTATCTCCTCTACCTCTCCCCCTACTATGACCCTGGGTAGGCTATAGATCTGGTCGGGGAGAACGTACTGAGGATGAAGAAGCTGCAGTGGATCCTGAAGGCTGAGGTATTGTACCTCTACCTAACCTCGGACACTGGCTAATATAATGTCCTGTCTTCCCACAACGATGACATGCACCTAAACCTTATCTACACTGCCCACTATAAAGCTTACCGCATTATGCACAAGGAGGAGTAGGCAGTCTCCTTTATGCAGAGTGCTCCTGTCAATGGCTCTCAAGCTGGCGTGAACTCTTCCTGGACCTGACTGAATATAACGATCAAATCGTTGGCCCTGTATCTGTAACTACCCACTGACATAGGTGGATATCGGTGAAAAGGAGGCTTAAAATCACCTCGTGGCTCTCTATAAGACCCCATAGTATAAGCCTTCTTATTTTTCTCCCTATCTCTACCAGTATCCCGAATCCAACGAGAAAGGTCCTCTGTAGTCTGAGCAAAAGCCTGTATATGGGAAATATCTACACCATCCTGTAAAGAGGCTATTTTGCAGTCTCTGATCAAACGATCCCCTAAGCCATCCACATAAGGATGAACTCTGGCACTTATGGTACATACAATATCTGGTGCATACCTAGCCAAAGAACTAAACCTAAGGCTATACTCCCTTACACTCATATCCCCCTGCCTTAAACTGATAAACTGGTCAAGACAGGCCTCCTGAACCTCCCATGGCAAGTTATGGGCTTAAAATGCCTCAAAGAAGTCCTCTCACTCCGCTAGTGGAGTATTAGGCCCTCTAGATCTCTCCAATGCCACGTACCACAAGATGACGACATCACGTAGTCGAAAAGAAGCCAACTCCACTGCCTCAGTACAGAGGCATGCATCACCCTCAATACTCTATACATTTGGTTTACAAAGTCCTGTGGATCATTAGTGAGACTGGAACCTATAAATACTGGAGGGGCTAACTGAAGAAACTCTTGTACATTTGAGCTTTCTATTTGATCCCTTCTAGCATCTGTTCTTACCTCTAACTGTCTCTCATGAATAGAAACCATCCTAGTCAGTAGCTAAATAGCCTCTTTAATACCCTGCTTCCAAGTCTATGGTAGGAGTGGGGGTACCGGACTTCCTTGGCCCTCAATAGATGCTTGTGAATCTGCTACCATGGATACTGGAGGCTCTCTATGTGCCTCAACAGGGAGCATATCTGCCTGACCCAGCAAAGAACGACCTGTACCTACTCTCGAATCCATACCTACCTCACGTTGTGCTATCTCCTGAATGTACATAGCCTGACAAATAAAAAAAACCACTAAGTACGATTAAGATTGCATATGCTCCTATAACTTTGCTTCATAGCACGATCTATTAAGTGAAAGAAAGGTAACCATCCCTAAATGCCTTCTAGCCTCCTGATTATCAGTGTGGTGCACAACACACTCATAAGAAAGACTCTACCAGACATGACATTGTGGACTCTCTAGGACACGAACTGCTCTGACATCATGTTTGTCACACCCCAAAAAGAGGGGAGGCGCGACTGACACTTGATACCATTATTAGTCGAGTAAGCCACTAAGTATGCTAGTCAACTAAACTAGAGGCCAAAAGAAATTCAGGCAGCATATCGTCTGAAAAACTAAGCCTGGACCATTTAGGTCATGACCTGGTCAACAGCAAATCAAGTACATCAAGATAGGTAAACCAAAACGATAAAGTACTAGCTAGCCGACAAGGCTGCAACAATAAAGGTGTAGGCACACACTATATATACATGTAAATCCTATAACTGGAGACTAAAAGGTACAAAAGAACCAACCTAAAATAACATATTCACAATAGCCTCTAAGAGAACCACTAATACTGTCGGGACAGGGCCCTGACAATACCCCATTGTACAACAAAATGTAAGTATCCTATGAAAGCTCCAGAAAGAGGTGGATCTTACCAACCCACAGTTGAACTGTGCTCCTAGTGGAGGGGTCGATCAGAGTCCCTACCTGAACCTCCACACACTAAATAAAATGTAGCGTCCCCAGGCAACGGGACATCAGTATGAACAAACATGTACTGGTATGTAGGGAAAAAAGTAAAATCATAGATAACAGTACTAAAAAGGGTAATAGAAATGCCATCTTAACCAAAACTCAAGTAACCTTAATGGCTAACAATCATCCTCCTGGCGATCAAATATGCATGGTATGCTCGAGTATCGGATGTCGTGAATACATATATATAGATGCAAATGAATGACATGCCCAACCAAATGCTAGCAATGGTGGCCCATTTCGGTAGCTGACCGACATCATATTTGCCAACCTGTGGCCATCTATACCATGCACACACATATATAATCATTTGGGCAAATAGGCCCTATACCTCCGATTATAGCTCGAAGTCCATGCATAATGTGTCATGCATGATATGAGTATTGAATGCACATAGTAGGCCATAACATAAATTTAGCCAATCTTGGCTCATTGGTATATTTATCCTCATAACATCATAATCATTGTCGTAGCATATACATATGACTCTGGGACCTTACATGTCTTTTGAATAAGTTTGACTACTTAACTTACATTTAGAATGAGGTCTTAACTCTGAAAATGTTCATTAAAATATTTTACATAATGCTTATATGTGGTCCCATGCCAATTAGTAAAAAAAATATTTAAACAGAATCAAGTGCTTCAGTAGTTTAAATAGGAGCATTACGCAAGAGGTTATTGGAAATCAATGTGTTACTTGTTAAGTGTTTTAATTATATTTTTGCATGCAAGAAAGACTGATTATGAATATTATATTCCATTCATTATTTACATTTATTTTAATGACACTACTCCAAGAAGAGAAACACCCCCAACATATGGATAGATAGCCAAGAAAACCGACAAATGATATATAGATATTAAATATGTAGATTAAGCGAACGAATGGAATTTCAATCTAATACCATCATTAAAATAACTTAGCTGCAATCCCAATGCTTTTCATAGAAGGTATTTCTAGCAACAGAGTAGTAATATATCGTATTTGACATTTTGGGAAACTTCTCAGATTTTATGCTAAAAGGAGAGACAGAGCTTGGCCTTAACATACCTTCCCAACGGACGTCCTATTGCCCAAAGTTTCTTCACGAGAGTTGTTCCTTACATCCTAATATTCAAAAAAAACTATATATATATAGCTTAAAGACACCTATAAATAGTCCAGAGTTTAACATTAATGACCAAATTTACCAAATAGTATTTATGCGAGGAAACGTCCGTAAAACTTCATAAAAATGACCGTAACAGAGCTCCAAGATTATTACCTGAACACACTAGCAGCAAACCAAGAATAACCAGCAAGAACACCACTTTTTAATATCCCCAAACATAGCTAATAGGAGAAGAATACAATTGCAAAGCATAAGACATGTATTTCTAGGTATGGGGATGAATTTTAATAGTAAAAACGCGAAACACTTACCAAAATCACCTTGGTACCTTAGGGGAACTTTATCTTCAATTTATGCATTATTTGGGATGAAATGGAACTGATTTAAGCTTTAAAAAACTCAAATTAGCTGACATCTAGGTGGGTTGACCCAACCTGGCCCATGACCTGAATTCCTACTCGGGCAGTCACAGTAAAACTGTCATAACTTTTTATTCTGAGGTTGGTTTGATGTACGGGTTTTGCGCATTACAAACTAGACTCATAGATCTTCAATTTGACAGGTCATGGAGCTTCTAACTCTTTGGGAAATACAGCCTGATATATTTGACCCAAATTTAAGAAGGATTTCTTAAAGAAACTTACGGTAACTTTGGTCAACCTTAATCTTGCAACTTTCTCGATTCCATAACCTAATGTATGACCATTGTGCTATTAAAATAACCTTTAAAAATCTGTTATTAGCAAATTATACACTTTTAGTCCCATTCGAAAAGTGAAACCTAATTTAAACCTTATGAAAAGGGCAAGGTGCCACTCGGGCCATTTCTTTAATCCCGAATGTGTATTTAGGGTATTTCTTTAGCTTAAAACTTTAAATCCTTGACATTACCACTTATTGGAAGCCTTACTATCCTTAGTTCTATCCAAAATCATATATATCCTATATGACATGCCACCATCTCTAACTCAATCAAATCAGCAAGAGTATCCTTATGGTAGATAGACATTACGCAATCCCTATAGACTCTCTCGGCTATAATACACTCACCAACGGGAGTAGAAATAGGGAAAGGCTCAAGTAAGCATTCAGGAGAAATCTCAAATTTTATAGCCACATATGGTGTCACAAAGGACACAATTGCACCTGGGTCAAGCAAAGCATAACAATCCAAGATAAAGACTCGAAGCATACCCGTCACAACATCTAGTGCAACCTCTTGGTCTTGTCGGTTCCTTATCGCATAGAGATGGTTTGTTCCTCTGCCTGTTCCTAGTGTAGAACCTCTCTGGTTACCTTTGGTTGGCGGTACTGTAGTAGAATACTGTGTCGTATTTCCCCAAAGTGGACATTCCCTCTTAAAATAACCTGTCTGGCCACACCTATAGTAACCATTTCCTCTCTCTTTGCATTCTCCCAAATGCATCTTGCCACACCTTTCACAAGGTGGCTTTTCTTTCGAGCCAACGGTCATACTGGCCTACAAACCCTATGCTCTAAAGTTCGACTGACCTTGGGACCTTTGATCATACCTGTTATTTGGAGTCGGTGCACTGGTTGATGATGGTACATACCCCGAATGCCTATTCTGAAAGTAAGACTTATCTCCTTTATCCTGCCTGTACTGGCTAGGCTCATACCCTGTTGACTTGGCTTTCTTACTCAAATGCTCTTCTCTGTCTTTTTCTTATCCACCTCACTCGGCTGAGCATAAACCATGATTCTGGAGAAATCCATACCTGAGATCAGCAATGCTGTCTTGCACCCCATCTTCACATGTTTACCCAATGCAGACACGAATTTCCTCACCCTCGCTCTCATATCCTGGACCATATTTGGGGCATACCTGGATAGCTTAATGAACTTGAGGTTGTACTCTTTGACAGTCAACCCCTCTTGTTTCAGGTTCATGAAATCTTCAACCTTTGCCTTCCTCAGCTATTTGGGAAAGAAGTGATCGAGAAAAGCACTCTCAAACTCACTCCACTCTCAAAGTCACTCCACTCAGAAAACTCAACATCCTCACCTTGACTATCTTCCCATTGGTTATACCAGACGTTCGCCACATCCTTAAACTGATAGAAGGTAAGTTTTAACTCCCTCAATCTCAGGCGCATGCATAGCCCTTAGGACCTTACATATCTCATCGATAAAGTTCTGTGGATCTTTCTCAACCTTTGACCCTGTGTAGACTGGCAGATTCATCCACAAGAAATCTTTGAGCCTGGTTGCAGTAGTGGGCTCTTGGTATCTAGAGCTAGGGGCCTGTGGACCTTGGATAATATTTTGAAGGCCACTAGGTGGGTGAGCATCGTAATGGATCCCCTGAAGTCTGCCTCTAAGGTGGGGACTGACTGAGCAGGAGGCGCCTGTGGAACCCAGTCGCTATGGCATGTCGACCCCGTCCTCTCATCCCTGTCTGAGTAGCGACCTCTAGTGGGGGATTTTCAGTGTTTGGGGCTGAGGCATCTCATTGGGTAGCAATATGTTTATGAGGAATGATCTGCAAATGTGTAACGCACGAATCAGATGGATATTCTAATAGAGTTAAACTATGTCGCACGAACTCAAAATAAAAAAAAGGGTAACCATTCCTAGTTTCCCAAAGCCTCCTGCTTATGAAGTGTGGTACACAACACACCCATATAGAAGACTCTACTAAATATCGCTTCATAGACTCCTTAGGACACTTGAACTCTGTGCTCTGATACCAAGTTTGTTAAGCCCCGGGCGGGTGCCCTTGGCATGGATGACACTTGAAGAAACATTGATGATTCCTCAAGAGAACCACCTAGCCTCATCATCACATATTACTCAACAGTGAAAGAATACTCAATAAAAGCATCAAAGGAAAGACAAAGTTATTGTAAAATAATCTCCAAATAAACCATGTTTGGAATATAAAATACTCAATGATACTCTACTCAAGGTTTATGAAGACTCTACTTCTAAACATCTCGATAGTACCATAACAAGTCATGGCTACCCAACTCAGTGAAAATAGAAATAACCAATAAAATAAAAGAAAGGCCCCTCCAGATGGCAAGAAGGGCTCACCACTCTTTAAATCACGAAGACTGAACCTCAACGATACGCCTGCTGAAGTCCTCTATTACTTTTGTCTATATCATTAACGATGCAGGCCTAAATAGGCATCAGTACATGGATTATACTGGTATCTGAAATAGCTCAAGAAAGAGATAAGGCTCAGACTCAAATCTGCTAACTCGACTCAAGACCCAACTCTTCTACCTCATAACTCAACTCGGATAAATGGTTCAAGTTTAAAGTTTTGAAAACCATGCTTTAGGATTAGACTCAATGTTTAATGAAACTCAGTTTGAAGATCACGATACGTTAACTCATTTGTTGCTTGGAAGTTTCTCTTATCGATGTAACTCTCTACCACCATGAGTTTTAGTGATGCACAACGATGTCGGCGTTGTTGCCACGCCCGTCCTAAACTTGCCAAGGTAAAGGACGTCAACCTCTCTCTCTCACTCTCTCAAATCCTAAGAGAGTGTCTATCTATTGGGACATGGGCCGCCAGAGTTAACTGCACGAACATCCTATGCTGGTAACATAGTTTAGGGATGTTTTCTTTCACCCAACACGGAGCTCAATACTCCTTCCAAGACTAAAATATGCTCATGAACATCAACTCAAACTCATCTCAAAATTAGCTCAACAACTTTCTCAAATAAGTCCATAACTCAGAATTTAGAACTCAATGCAATGCAACTGAAGACTAACTTACATCATGCAAGAGTCTCACTAATTACGATCAAGTAACATCATATCATCCAGGCTCAACAGATAATACATAATGAGTATTCATCACATGCATATATGAACAAGAAAGTGTACTTCTCAGGCTCAACTTACTCAGTTTAGAAACTCATATGCATAATCTTAATTCGGTTAGCATGCAAGGAAAGTAATACATTTTAGGGCTAGGATATCATGCATATGATTAATATTCCTGTTTCTTGATTTTTAGTAATGCAACTCATCAATTTATTCACGTACATCTATGAAGACTCAGACATGTATTAGAACTTAAGATCACAGGATTTACATTATTCGATTATTACTCATGAACTTAACTCAAGTAGAAGAAAGGGCGCGTGGATGAACTCAATCAAACGCTTTAGGTAGTCTTACATACCTGGAATTAAAGATGACGTAATTCTCCACAAGGATTTAACCCTGACCTCAGGAACCCTCACTTCTTCTCTTCTTCTCTCAAGAACTCTAATCTAAGTTGTGTGTATGAGGCTTTAGAATGACTTTAGAAAAACCCTTTTTGACTAAAAACGACCTATCTAATCATGTTTTAAGTTTATGAGGGATTTTGAGAGGTCTAGAATGTCCCTCACGAAATTAAGAAAAAAAGTTCCACCTCAGATAGGGGGTTCGTGCTATGTCATTTGGGTGATTTTCATTGAAAATTCTCTGACTGGGTTTTTAATCCCGTAGAAAATTTTGGACAAAAACCAAGTGTTGGTCCACGACAGGTCACACCTATCGCGCGCCCTCACTAGTTTTCATTTTCGCATCAAAAAATTATCTTTTGATCTGGTTGCTTTAAAAATAAATCGAGATCACTTTCCCACTCAATTTTTCATACTGATCACATATTCAGCCTCAGATTTGTCATTAGAGCATAGGAAGACGCGTTATGCGCACCTCTCTCCTCTAGGAGTATTTTGATACTTTTACCGGGTGCTACATTTCATTAATAGTCATTCTTTATATTTCCTTTTCTTTTTCATTACTTTTTTGTCATATCTAGTTTATTCTGCTTATATATTTTTGAGATGAGGGTTCCCAGGAAACAACCTCTCTACTTTTATGAGGTAGTGGTAAGGTCTGCGTACATTCTGCCCTCCTTAGACCCCACTTATGGGATTCCAGTGGGTATGTTGTTGTTGCTGTTGGCATCGTTAGATTTGGAATTTGATTGTAAATTGTTATTTAGATAGATTTTAGTGTTTTGAGTATGAATCAGAAAGGGAATGCTCGTTTATTGGGTTGACTTCTTAACTTTATCAAGGCAAGCGGGTTCTTAAACTTTGTTGACTTTAATTAAACATTGTATTTTCTATCTTTATGTGCTGGGAAGTGCTGGGGATTTGAAATGGGTGAATTATTCAAGAAATGACTTGATATATGTGATGAGGTAATAAAATGGCTACATGATAGAATGTGATAACTTGACTCGTGATTTAATATATGATTGATGATGTTACTTTGAATATTGTGAAACGATGATTAATAATATAGATCCTATATTAAATAATTAATTTATTATGTGATCCCCATGATGAAAATCATAAATTGTTAATATGACTCAAGTGTTGAGTAATAATAAATACTAATGATTGAAGTGATTATTGAGGTATATATACACAATATTGATACAACTATCGTATAATTTAGATATTGTGATGACACTATTGAAAAGTGCTAGGAAAAATACTTGCTTATTGATGTGTAGTCTTGAACAATGATGATAAAGTGATCATTGAAAACTTGAAAAATAATGTGATGTTATTATTGAATGACTCACTTGATGATAATTCTATAATTGAAAAAATAATGAGATTGATTGAAATCTATGCATATTGCTGTGAAATTGTGAAATAACTATAATAATATTGATGATACATAGTGAAGGAATCTTGATGAATGACCTGACTCGTTGTTGAAGAGTCTTGATTGAGATTGATATGTTAATTATGAGGGAAATTGAATAACGATGTTGAGCCTATTATTAAAGAACTTGATCAACGATAATGATGTGACTATTGAAGTAATGATGATATAATTAACTTGAATGATGATTATATGAAACGTATAGACTCTTGTATACACTCAGATTCTTTTTGAAAGTACCTATTTGTACTAATTTGTGATATGAAATGAGTTCTACTATTGATAGAAGTCGAAAAAAACTGATTCTGGCTTGTTATTTACGGTCGTGCCACACATTCCATGATAGATTTGAAATACTTGATGACATATAAGGACTGGGCCACATGCTCCATGCTAAATTTGAACATTTGATGATATACAAAGGTCAGGCCATATGCTTCGTGGCAAGGAGTACTTGATCTGAGGGGCCGGACTACATGGTTTATGGCATGTGATATGACAATTGAGGGGTCGTGCCTCACGCTTTGAGGTAGGTACATGAATAGATATATCCCCCATAGGTTTTGATCTGATTATATCAGCAGATGTATATTATAGGACAAACATGCATTATGATCACTTGACATTGCATTTTATCTTTTGTACAATATTACATCTTATTTCATTTATTCTTTGTATTAATATGGATACTTATATGAAGTATGATTTGGCGACTGTTTCTATACTTGTAATTGTTGGGAATAACTTGTTGATATGTTGCATATTTTTATTGTAGTTATGTATATTGTATATGTTGGATTTCCTGAGTGCAGGTTGTAATATGAAGGTTCAGTTGGTATGGAAGGAGTACCTACATTCTTTATTCTCTACTTGTGTTTACATCTTCTTACTGGATAGAGTGTACTCACTTTTGCTTTTATACTAGTGTGAAGGTTATGAGCTCGATACTGTTTGACGTTTCTTTCTCATTTTTCACTAAGCTTGAAATAGTTTGAGAGGTAGCAATTTGTTATTTCTGCGAAAACTTTAGACTTCTACTTATTACTATTTTTGTTCTATTAGAGAATCAAAGACATTGAGACTTGTATGATTTTTTCATTCGAGTTCAATTGTAATAGAGGCTTGTACATATGACACCAGTCTTGGGTTGATTTTAGATTGTGGATTCTTTATCTTTATGTATTTATGTTATTACCTCTGCTTTATCTTCCATATTATCGTGTGATATTGTAACAACCATAGTTTAGGAGCCTGAAAAAGTAGAAAGTTGGCCTGAAAAATGACCTACAGGGGTGACTTACAATCTATAGGTGCTTATACGGTTCGTAGATTTGGTCCTTAAACATGAACTTTAGGAAAAGTTTTCAAGTGTGGGGTAACCCACAAACCAAGTGACGGCCCATAGAATATATTACGGTCCGTAGATAGGGTCGTGAGTTAGACTATCAGACATGAAGAAAATTTGGAGTTTGTTGGAAGATGACTTATGTGTTACTAGCACGACCTGTGAAACAGGGTGCGACCCCGTAGAGTACTTCATGAAATGAGATCAAGAAAACAAGAAATATGGCTAAGTATGGAAGGACTCTATGAGTCCAACCATGACCCATAAGATGTTACACGGCCCATAATAAAGTTTCATGGATTTGAGTCCAGCAAAATCAGTTTCAGAGATTTCAGATATGTTACCAAACAAAGGGGACCTACAGCCCGTAGTTTGACCTATGGCCCATAGACGGGGTTTCGTAAATTGAATCCGAAAGTTTTAATGAGAGACAGTTTTGTCATTTCCGACCTTTCTATTCCAAAACCCTATCATTTTGGAATTAAAAAAAGGCCCTAGATCAGACCTTAAAGCCCTAAGACCACCCATCATTCTCTCATTCTTTCAATGCCCAAATTCTCTTAAGGCATTCCTTCTCCAAGAACAAGTTAGGGAAAACTAGGGTTTCCAAGTTCTTCTTAAAGGTTCAAGGTTCGATTCTCCCAAGTTCTCCTAAGGTATGTGAGTTGATTTATGGATATCCTTCACCCATAAAATTTTCTTTTTAAGTATTTTCCCTTTTCTTTAAGTTCCTTTAAGATATTATGCATGCTTATGATGATTTTATCATGATTTATGTTGTTAAATGCTATTCATGATACCCTATAATATTTTATGAAGTATATGCATGTTTTGAACTATTGATGATGACCCCAATGATGAGTTTTGATAATGATGAAGTGCGAGGGTTTTCGATGGTCCTTAAAAAGAGAAATTTTGATCATGTTTATGTGATTTGTGATTTTTCCATTTAAAAAGCCTAGCTCACCTAGTTTTCAAGTAAAGTTTTCATGATTTATGGTGAAAATTAAGGCATTAAAGTTAAGTTTTAAGTAATAATTTGTCAAAGATATAAGCATGTTGACAATTGCTCTATAAGATGTTTAAAAGAGAGGTCCCCAAGATGAAAGGACAATTCTTACTTAGTGCTTCCTAAGTTTGAGCTACTCTTATGATTGATTTTTATGATTCTAAGTTATATTTTAAAGATTTTTATGGGATGACTTAGCACCGAGTGGACTTGAGATTGAGTTTCTATTTATTGAGATATGACCTATTAAAGCTAAATCTCAAAGTCCCTAACTATGTGCCACCATAAGAACCCTTGTAGGCTAGACTAGTGGATCCACATAGGCCATTTTTTATTCAGATGCATGCGAAGTTGATGGAGTTCCACCCAGCAAGTGGTCTCCCCATGCTAACGTATAGGGTTATGTTGGATTTCATGTAGTAGCTCACATGGTCTTATATGTCGTTAAGATCTACTCCCACAAGTTTATGATTCCATGATATGTTTCCATTAAATGTGACTCTTATTCATATTAAGTCATATTCCTTGTGCAAAAATACATTTTATATATAAAGCCCTCCCCACCCATAAAAATACATTTTATATATAAAGCCCTCCCCACCCTATACAAAGCCCTCCCCACCCTATGGGTGGGAAAAAATACATTTTATATATAAAGCCCTCACCCTATGGGTGGGGAATACATTTTATATATAAAGTCCTCCCCACCGTATGTACTTATATGTTATATTTATGAATGATGACATTACAATTTCATACATACATTGCATCTCACATACTTAGTATATTCCAACGAACTAACGCATATTTTGCCTATGTGATTTAACCATGTAGGGACAGACACTCCTCCACCGGCTCGTGGCTAGTACTCATCGTTCAAGACTAGCACTGTATTTGTTGTGAGCCCTTAATTCTGGACTTTATCATTTTTCCTTCTAGATTGTATTTTGTATTTTGATACGATGTATTTATGGCCCTTTTGAGGTGTTTACTTTCTATGTTGCACAATTATAGAGTCTGTTCTATTTGATGGAAATCAACTGTTACTGGTTCCATCCATCAATGTAGTAACTGGTATGCTTATGGACAATGTTAGTTATCATATTATTTTTTTGTTAATGTTGTTTCATAGCTTTAAAGGCCCATAGTCCCTTTCCCCTTATTTTTCGCAAACCTGTCAATTGAATGCCCATGAATGCTTGAGATGCTTAAGATGACTTAGGTGCGGTGTCTTCGGGTTTCTTGTTCTCCATGTGACAACTAAGCCCTCAGGTCAGTCATTACAGATATCCTATTTAGGCTGATTTGTCTCAGTGGGTTAAAGACAAGCACCATCATACCTTTTTTTGAATTATGACAATAATCGTGAAACCAATAGGGCTATTTTTAATGAAAGAAAATAAATGTAAGACCAATGTGGCCTTTGTCAGGGGAAGAAATGAGTAGACACGTGATATTACTATGTCAAAAAGTAGACGATCCTCCTCTTTTACAAAATAATACTCCTTTGTTTCATTTTGTGGTACCTTTAGATTTGATATAATATTTTCAGAAAAGATTTTTAAAATTTGTGGGTAAAATAATTTTTAAATATTTGTGTGATTGAGATTATTTTATTAAGGATAAGGAAATTTTTAAAGTTAAGTTATTTCTAATTATAATAAGGTGATATTTTTTTGGACGAACTAAAAAGGAAAGGGTACCACGTAAATTGGGATAGAAAAGCAGCAAAATTTCAACTATTTATCTACTCAACCACCAATAATATAATATATTTTTTATTTCAATTTATTCATCTAATTTTAATTTGACATGAGGTTTAATAAAATAAATAAAATTAAATCTTATAATTTTAATTAAAGATATGTAGAATGTATTAAAATATCTTTCAATTGCATGAAAAGTTATGACTAAAGAGTTATCAAAATAGAAAAAAAAAAGTTAAACAGATTAAAAAATTAAGACAAATAAATTAAAATAAAAAAATAATTATTATCTTTTATTGAATATTTTCATACTTAAACCTTTGTTTTACTATCACAATAATTTATTCAGAATAAGTATTTAGATATAATCAACTTATTGTAGCAGCACAATGTAATAATATAAGTAAACATTAATTGATTATAAGTACCTAAGTGCATATACAAATATATATGCATGCATCTATTACTTTGATATAGATAAGTGGTTGAGATGGTAACTATAAATTTAGATGGAATGACTTGAAAGATTTTTATACTTATTTTTATTTATAAGTTGGATCCTTATGCTTATAACGTTGCAAACTAAACTCTTTAACTAATTATAACATAATATTTTAAACTCCTCTAATCACTAACCAAACATAGGTGACATTAATATTACTTGGAAAAATACATCACTACACGCCTTCTAAAGCGACTGAGTTCAAAATACTTTACAATAAAAATAATGAAAGATTAAAACAAATTAGAAAAACTGTGAAATAAAAAGAAAAAAGGAAGAAGCTTTTCCTCTTCCAGCCTTCAACCCCTCTTCTATCACCTCGCCCCCAACTTTCTTCCTCCCCTCCCACTTTTTTCTTCTTCTTTAGATCCACCCATTATACCCACGCCCAAACATATTCTTTTATCCCACCCTTAAATACTCTCTCAAAATTTCTCCTTTTTTTGTTGCAAATCATGAATATCTTTTCTGATTGTTTTTTGTTTTGCCATATTTTCATTCTCAAAATTTCAATTTCCTAAGTATCTTTTCAATCTTATATATACAATGTGAAGGATGGTACTGGATATTGAAAAACTTAATTGATAACTTGAGGAAGTTTAAAGAATAATAAATGAGTTCCGTAAATTTATGAAATTAATTCAAAATTGTAAGGAGGATTTATTGAATTTGTATTTGTGAACTTGTATTGTAAATTTCAAGTCAAGAATTTCATCTATGTGGCATGAATTTGACACTCAATTTGAAAGGAAATTAAAAAAAAAAACATAATATTCACCATTTCTAGAATCTGTCAATCTTTTTCTTTTTAAACATTTAATACTCTATGTATCACTAAAATTGTTGTGGAATTCCATGTGTAAAATGAGTGTACTACACACATATATGGGATGATAAAGAGGTTTAAAATATTGTGTTAAAGTGAATTTAAGAATTTAATTGACAAAGTCATACATTCTTCCGTTCAACAATAGTTGACTCCTGTCAATTTGATGCAAGAATTAAGAAGGAAAATAATTTTACCAAATTATCCTTATTTAATATAAGCCATCAAATTAATTAGGATGAATTAAATCTAACTAAAAAAAATTTTGCCAACTAAAAAAGCTCCTTGAAGTTTCCACAATCAATAAATGCACAAGACACTTATATTGCTTCATATTCAATACAAGCTCTACGTTTTCCACTCAAAAAATATATGGAGCCAAAAGTTTTCTGGAGCCAAAAATGTTAGTATAGGCATATATTATAATTTTAAAAAATTAATATATTTAATTATTTATTAGGCTTTGAAAGTTTAATTTTGACTTATAGTATTCTAAAGTATTGAAAATGAATTGCAAATTCTGATGTAATATTAAATAAGGGTAAAATGGGTAGAAATAGGTAAATTATCCATTAATTTTAGAAAGTAGACAAGTATTATTGGTAAAATATTCCAAAATAGTATAAGAGCCAACTAAAATTGGACAGAGAGAATAGAAGGGGTTCAACTTACAATGAAAGTCAAGAACAATGGTCTCCCAGGTCATTCTGTCTAAAACTTATGGTGAAAGTTGAAACAAAACCTAACGACGTGTCACTTTACTCCCAATTATATCATCGATATCAAGCTTTTCAGAATTTTTTTGGTTTGGATTTTCTAATAATTATGGTGTTCGAATATAATCATTTTGTGTATATCTCTATTAATTTTATGAGATACTTATCACATCTTATCAGTAATAGATATCAAATAACATCATCCATCAAGGCGCCTAGGACAGATGAAAGAAAGAGGAGAATCACATAATTATCTCATATTTAGAAAATATTTATCACTTATAGCAACATAATTTTTTTATCATATATAGCAAATTGATTGAATTATTCAATATTTAAAATTCGCTCAATTATCTTCAATCTCTTATTTTGCTATAGCCGGTAATAAAACAAAAATATATTTAACTTTGATAAATATTAATTAAAAAGTCTTCTCGAAAGAAATTACCTAATTTCTTCATCTTTACTAGAATTTAAACATAAACTTTATAATTCTCATCAATTTTATTAATAAATTACTGATCCACACCTTTAGGTGCAACCTTTCCATAATTAACAACACTCTTTTAGATTTTACTATAAAAAATACATCACCAAGCCATTGGAATCTTCAAATTTCAAATTTTCTCACCTTTCGAATTAATTAAATATGACAAATTTAGAGTGGGACGGCTCAATTTTTCTCTTTCCTTATAGGGGAAAAAGTTGTTGAAAATTCAATAATGCCCCTAGCTAGGGTTCTTTATGGAAAAGGGATTAGAGATGCTAGGAGTAGTATTATTTCTTTTCGCAAGCCCAACCTATAGTTGCAGCAGTTGCAAGTTGTTCCTTCCTTTTCTGTGATACAGAATTACTTGCACTGGGTGCAACTGTAAGCAGGACTTGAGATTAACTGTTCAATTATCATAAAAGCTCAGAGGCAAAACAGTACGTTGTATGATGTTATTTTTATGTATACATGTTGGAGTAAAAAGTAAATTCTAGTTGCATCTTGTGATGACTATAATTGATTTAGAAAATGGTTATAGCTTGCAGCAGGAGCACACCTGCCTGTTGAGTTGATATGATTTAGAATTGTTTTAGTCAATATACAGTGCTACTATTCTTCATTCATCATACCCAACAACTGAAATATTTCTCCACACCATATCATATTAGCCATGAGAATCAGTGTTCGGTTATAAGATTTCTATCTTCATTTCAAATTTCTTAAAGTGCTCCAAATCTGTTTTCAAGCAAAACTCTTCTCTTCTCTCCACACTCTTTCAAATTCCAAATAAAGTGAAATACATTTGAAATATATGGCCTGCCCCTTGTCTACCTACTTCAGCATACCATGTACAGATCAGATCCCAAGACACTAATATGCATGCCCCGGAAATCAAATTTATCATTTCCTTCTTCGTCTCGTCCAGATAAGTGGTCAAACACCCCAAAATATCTTCCATTCAATATAAATTCTAGTATATGTGTGCCCTCTCAATGAGGTCGTTCTCTTTCAACCATCATGATAACGGTTACCAACAAAGTAAAGAACGGACACGTAAAAGGAACAGTCGGTACCCGAAGCATCTTGTGTTCCTGCAGGATTCAAGAAGGACCGCACCCCAAAGGAGAGGAATCTGGCAGTCTGCTCTAACACAAGTATAAGTGGTTGATCAAATCCATCACCCATAGGCTACACATGCAACTTTACTGTTGCTCCAAAGGGGTAATATGAGTTAGGCTATATTGAAGGAATGCTAGAAATACGATGCTTCAAATATTGGTTTTGACCTCCAAACCTACAAACTTCAAATAGTAAATACGCAACACATATGCAGCAACTATAACTAATTGAAGTCATTCCCATTTGCAAGTTTCCTCAAGGACTCATTCTCCTGAAAAGATCTCTGTATCGATTTGGCTTTGGACAAAAGTATAGACAACATTCCCTACAACGCATAAAAATAGTTTCCCCACTTCCCATATAAGTGATACAACATAAGATGTTGAAACCTTGATGTCTCAAAGTTCACCTGTTCAGCTTTTATGTTGATATTCTCCCTACTAGTGTACACTAGAGGGAGTGCATTACATCTACTAGTAGTTTCTGGGGAGGGGGGGCCAAGGATCTAACTAGTTATTTACTCATTGAAAGATCATGGCAAGGTTTAACTCATTCTGTTGCATGTAGGCACAAAATCTGTCTTTTAACATCCCCATCAACTTAAAAGTTACAGAGACGAAAACTGTGAGTCCAATTTACAGCAGCAAAAAAGGACAAAAATATTGATCTCAAATGCTATGAGCTCTCTATAGACTAGTTAAATAATGATTAATTTACCTCACAGTTCTTGCACTCATTGATGAATGGTAATTTGTGCTTCTTTCTTTTCTGTAAGAAGTGTAGACATCATCGTATTGACTTGACTCATCTGGATTAGCAGTGGCTCCAAGTCCTAACCGTCCTGAGTCATTCAATCCAGTTTTCTGCTCTATACTTCCGTCAGAGTGATTCCCAATGTCAGGGTTAACTTGGAGATTCGAAGATGGAGGGATGCAAGCCCCTCCTTTGCGAACAGGAGGCTCTCTCTCATAGTCATCATAATCATTGGCTGAATCAGATGGTTTAACAGGACCTTCTGATGGATTAACCTCTCCGATACCTAAAAAATTTGGACACTCTCTCAAGAATCTCAGACTTTGATATGGTGGGGGCTGGTATAATGGTGGGAATATCCAAAGGGCTCATCGGAGAGTAAGGTACCCCACTACCAATCTGCATCTTCCTGACCATACCAGGAATAAGACCAGTAGGAAACAAGGGATATGGAGGCAATTTTCCACCTGTATTTGCAGTTGATGCTGGCATGGGATGTACTGCAGCTTGTAGATTTCCTTGTGGAACAGAGGACAGCATGGGCTTCAACTCAGCAAATCCAGTGGGTGGAACTACACCAGTATGAAATTGACGTGGTGCTGCAGATGGTATTGGAGGAACTGCTTTATCTTTATTGACTAAATTAGGTAAGGTAGGCACCTGCTCATCAGGCTTCCGCTGTAAAATACTCTGGTTTGCTACTTGGTGTGACAATCCTTTAAAAAATAAAGGGTAATAAGAAAACAACCGACAACTGTTCAGGTTGACTAAAAGAATATAGAACAATTGCCCTTCATTCTTTCAAGGGTACTCTTTATCACAGCTAGATTAGCAGTAATTACCTGCACCAGCAGAAGGATCTGAAGCCAGTAGTTCCCTCCAAGGACCAGCAAGATTTGTGGGTAGTCCACTCATCATCTCATTTTCAAGTGCGCGAATAGTTTCCTGATCATAGACTTCCATGGAGCCCCAAAACTGTAGAATTTTCTGTAATCGAGATTGATTTTCTTCCTTGTTTTGAGGATTGTGGTATATCCTCGCAAGCATGGGACCCAACACAGGCATAAAAGCAAGTGCCTCATAGTCAAGCTCACGAGAATTGATTCGTCGTTGCAGGCTGCAGATTACAAGGATCGTCACATATGTATGTATGTATGTACGTACGTATGTATGCATGCACGCACACGCGCGTGAGAGAGTGTGTGCATGTCCTAGGAAGTGGAGGGTCTGGTGTATTTTAATTAAAAAGAGAACTAATATATACATCTTTTACGAAAGCCGACTGAATTGCAGTTAATCCATTCATTCGATCCGCTCATCTTGGAAAAGTCAGGGGCGCATACAACTCATGCATGTCAATAAACGCCTAGAAACCTCATATAGCTGATGCACAACCAAAGGTTGAGCAGAGATGTCATGTGAATACCAGAAAGCAGCAGCAAGTAGGACTGAGCAAAAATTTTTGAAACCACTAACCAATCCAAATCATACAGCACCTAAGATTCCAGTTTAAACCAAATCATACTGCACCTAAGATTCCGGTTTAATCCAAATCATACTGAACCTAAGATTCTGGTTAGTCCAAATCACATGTATTTACTTGTGCAGTAAATTATTAGTAACTAAATGATTTATTACCTCTCAAATAGGATGTCATTAGCAAGATAAATTATATGTAGCTGTCTCTCAGAATCATCTAGGGAAAATACGCCGTCTCTGAGTGCCTCAGCCAAAGCAGGTATAAATGGAGATCTCTGCATGAACCAATTCTTTGCATATTTAATTGACTCTTTGGTACCATTAAGATGTCTAGTACATTAGTCAACTCCATTTCAACATCTAACGGAAGAGGCCTAGATAGAACTTTGAAAGACCTATATGAGTGATCATAATCAGCTCGGCGGAAGTGCTGAGAGGGCTGTTGTTCATAGAATGATGAGAAACGAGGTAGTTGATGTAAATGAGGTGGAGTCAACATTGCAGCAGAACCAGCAGCATTAGAGCCACTATAAGGGTCATTCAAGGGTGACGGACTCATCATAGAATTTGGTGGATGCATCATTGGTAAAGAAGAGGACGGAAAAGGAGCATTAAATGGTCCACCTGGTGGCCACGTAGCCATCCAAAGATTATAGCAGTAGTAGTAATGGCCTCCACCGCCAAAGAGAAAATTGTAAGCTGGATTATCTTGCTGTTTTTCGCGAATGATTGATTCAAACTCGGGACCAACTTTGACAGCATATTCTACTAATTTATCGATATGCTTTTGGAGTTCGGGGTCAGATGGTGGAGGAGCTGGAAGTGCAGAAGAATCATAGGGATTGTGGAAAGGGGATGATGCATGGTGAAGAGGCATATGTGGAGGAAACGGAGGAGGTTGCTGCTGTTGCTGCTGAAGGTGAAGAAGATGAGGAAGTGGTGCATGAGGATGTTGAAAGTAGTGCCTCAAAAGCTGGAGATTAGTTGTATCTCAAAATACGCTACAAGTTGTGCAGAATCTGAAGAAGTCTTTTCCTATTTTTTAGGCTTTAGTTATTAGAGATAAGGATAGCTTATTTTACTCCTTTTCTTTAGCTTTTCCAGTTATTATTTCATGTATTTATATGACAGTCATTATTCTAATAAAGCTTATTAGAGATAAGGATAGCTTATTTTACTCCTTTTCTTTAGCTTTTCTAGTTATTATTTCATGTATTTATATGACAGTCATTATTCTAATAAAGCAAAAACTTCACATCTGAAAGCTGTGTTTTTTCCATCTTCATCATATCTGTTTTTTTCCAACAAATTGGTATCAGGGCATACTATCTTGAGGGATCTGTGAGAAAAGAGTGAACCATAAAAACCATTCTTTGAGCTATTATCTTAAATAGTTTATAGAAAATGAATTCTGAAACAAGTTTCTTAAAACTCCACCTGTCTTCAATGGTGAGAACTATCAAGCTTGGGCAATTAGAATGACGGTTCATCTTGAAGCGTTGGATTTCTGGGAAGCGGTAGAAGAGGACTATGAAGTAGCTCCTCTTGGTGATAATCCAACAATGAATCAGATAAAAATTCACAGAAAGAATAA